>JAODOY010025655.1:0-23543 GCA_025399855.1 Forbesichthys papilliferus | reverse complement strand
TATATATATATACGTACGTACATATGTATGTATGTGTGTGTGTGTGCGTGTGAAGTCACACAAACCAAAGAATGGGGGAAATATTACAACCCCACATGTGCATGCATTGAGATAGCAAATGCACAGGGAAGAGACCTACTGTAGCATCTACGAATCCCTGCTAGGTGCACAGCAGGGCAAAAATAAACACACGCGCAGATAGATGGCAGAAAAGGGAGCCACCTGTTCTCTATCACACTTCATTGCACCCCTTATGCAACACGTCCCCATCACACACAGGGGCGCGTGTGCACGCAGGCACGCGCACACACACACACACACACACACACAAGGAAGCCAAAATCGCACAGGGACCCATTGTGAAATGTTCACTAATATAACACAATCTGATCAGACAAAAATCCCGTAGGACAGAAAGCAGAACTGACAGATGCATGGGTAATCAGCATGTGTTTGTAACTACACTGTATATGCAATGTATGTATGCTTTTTGTCCTATATCATTAAGCTATCATTGCCTAATATTCTCTGGTTTTACTCTATATTACAGTACATTTCATTTATATTTAATAGATTCATACATTCATTAATCATTTCTATTATACACACACACACACACACACACACAGGCCTATATATATTATATTTGAAAAGTATGTATAGATTTTTTCCAGAGCTTGTATATACTGTATACTATACAATATATTGTTTATACAGTATATACACATTGTGTTTTATGCATTTGTATACAACTTAATGTTGCCTCTACGGTGTCGATACAAGCTAAAAAGCATTATGATTAAGGCTTCAAAGTCTTCCTCCTTTGCTAATCTGAGAGCACTGCAATAGTACTTAGTTTAGCAGGGGAAGCTGAATGAATAAGTCCGATTTGGAGGTGGCACCGATAATTCAACACAACAGTTCATTTTCACGGCTTTACACTGTCAACCTGGTATTCTTCAAAGGGAAAGTGCGCATGGCAGAAAGAGGGAGATAAACTGTGGGGAGTGTGAAAAAGAGAGTGAAAGAAAGTGCATGTGCGTGTGTGCGTGTGTGTGTGTGTGTGCGTGCGTGCCCCAAAGATGCTTACTGGAGGAGAACATGTTAATTGCTAAAGCTGTGATGTGTTTCAGCTTCAAGTGTTGCCAACAGTCAAAGTATGCCTCTAACGCAGTGCACACATTACAAGGCAATGCACAGCCATTCATAGAACGGAGCTTTTGAGGGACGTACAATAGGTTCCTTTTTAATATGGATGGCCTTCAATGGACGTGTAATAATTACTAATATCGCCTTGCATAATGCTGGCTAGCTGCGGCAGCTTACGGAACGATAGGTTAATTAACACGTTTTTATAATAACGTGATTTGAATGAATAAGTCAAACAGATTGCAAATGCAGATTGTCTACTTGTTTTAATTGTCATAGGGCACCTAGCTTACCGTTTAGTCTGTGGGGGGTGGGGGGTGGGGGGATGGGGGATTCAGAGCCACTCAGATGCAGCAGACATGCACACCGAGTTTCACACCAAAACGACAAGTGGTTGTTTTTTTGTAATTCTACACAGGTCGTGTACCTTCATGTCAACGACAGCATGGTGGATTTAAACCTGTTTGCTTGGCAGCCACCGCTTCCATCTCCTGGTTGGCAGCTGTCCAGACAGACAGGCCCAGCCCAGATGCATGGGGCAAATGCTCACAGTAGTCTGACTTCTGCGCGGTCACTTGGTTGCTTTCACTTGTGCCATTCTGTCTCCACAATGTAATTAGACTGATTGCCTGGCGACCCAAGAGGCCACCATAGAGCTTCTACAGGGAGTGCGAGCATGAAAACACTAGTGTATTCATGCGGTGCTGTTATTATTACGTGTCCAGTGTCCGCTTGGGAACATATTTAGTGCCTACTACTGCTGAAGTACGCTGGTACGTACAGGTAACAAATGCATTCTCCCTTCTTTGAGCTGTGCTGTAGCATTGCTGCATAATTAGTAAGAAGACTCGTATCAGGCACTTTGAATGACGACACAAACAAGTTGGACAACGGAAAACCTCCGAGGGCGCGTCGACTGTGGCACGGGAGAACACAGATAGAACGATTTGTGTGTGAAGCGCTCACAGCACCGATATTTCTCCACCAAATTACAGCTGTTACAGCAACAGCTGGTAATAAAGACACAGGTTCATTACTTAGAGGGATGCTCAGCATAAACGAGGAGGATTCCTTCATGTCTGAAAACACCTCGTTAGGTCTACAGCCTTTATGGAAATGACAATGGACATTTTTTATTTGTAGACAACTTTCATAGTTTCTATTTACCGTATGCTCTTTTACTTTTTACTAGTTCAGGGAAACAAACAAAATGGTTGAACTGATTACACTTGTTGTTTTTACACTAGGAACAAAAACTGATGGCTATCGCTGCAGTTTAAGGCTTATAGCTACAAGGATGCTATTAAGTCTACTGTTAGTCAATAACATTTGGCGAAAGGTCTTTGGGTAGGTCGGACCCAAGCGCACGACAACTAGGCAGGCTTCACACTGGTTTATTGTCAATTACAACTATAAACAGGAACACGCACCAAAGACCGGCAACAACAAGACAATGCACCGCCAAGGACGCGACAAAACAGATGGACTAAAAGAGACTAATACAAGCCCAGTCATTGGGTAGGGGAGAACAGGTGTGACTAAAGGACAATCCACACGGGGCAGGCAAGCACAGGACCAAACAGATCAACAGAGGAACAGACAGATGACCCCCACACCCACCCCATTAGTGAGAACACAGGGATACAGTCACAGCTAAGGTTTCTGTGGGGCGAGTGGGGTCAGGTAAAATACAGAAACACAAAAACTGGAGGTTCTAGACAGCATTCCCAAATCTAATTAAGACACAAGAGTTTTCAGTGAAAAGGCGACTTCTGTTACATATGGATCCTGTGGGGAAGAATGAAACCCAGGGGGCGGGGGTGTTAGGTTTCCACTGTAGCACTGCTACGTGTGTGGGCTGATTTAATTAGGGCTAAAGTGATCATCTCGACAGAAAGTGAGAGCGAAAACAAGCAGATACAAATTCCCCCCCACCCCAGACAACTTAGGGAGAAATAATTACCAGGCCCAATATGACACATAAGCTGTGGAGACATATGCGGAATGCGGCGCATCGACGCAACAAGTCTGTTACTTTGTGAAACAGTGAAATAAATTAATTAACATGTGAATATGAGGATTGGGGCGTGTCTCGGGGGGAGTGGGCGTGTAACACAGAGAGAGGGATGGGTGGGAGAGAAGAAGAAGGAAAGTGCAGGAAACCACAAAAGAATACAACAAAGGAGAGAGAGAGAGATGGAGGCGGGGGGGGGGGGGGGTGAGGAGCAGGACTGATTTATAAACTCAGGTGTCCTTCCTCAAGAACACACTCTGCGGCAGGCAGGCAGGCAGGCTGCCTCACAGCCAGCGACAAGACAGTCTGTGGGTGTTCAAACACTCTGGAGAGTGTCTCACACACACACACACGCACACACACACACACACACACACACACACACACACACACACGCGTGCAAACGCATACACACACACGCACGCGCGCTCGCACACAGACATACTCACACACCCACATGCTTCTGGACACAAATACACCGGAACTCTGAATCTCTCCATGTGGGTGCATGCGCGCACTCTCTCACACACACACACACACACACACACGCGGCCTGAGTGATTTAAAAGGCCTATCCTGTAGCCTTTGTTTTTACTGGGCACACAGCAATGTGGTAATGGCCGAGTGTGCATAAAAGCTCGACTTAAAGCCCTCAAAGACTCACAAAGTTGTGCACGACGACAAGGTGAATTTTATAAGGAATGAAAGGGCAAAAACAGGACACATCTGGATAGGACAAAATGAAGGAATGACTAGATTTATAAAGAATATATCCTAAATTAGGATTGAGCCAGATTTAAAATGTGAAATAATGACTTCTCTACTTCCTGGGATAGTTGGAAGTATAGCCGGATGTATAACAGGTTTGCATGTATTTTTACAGTAATACCACTCTGCACTCTACCACATAGAATTTTAAATAAAATATTGACATTGAAACCAATTCATTCATATCCCCCTTGGTTGCTTTCAATTTTATTTGAGATTTCTGTTAAATATGTTTTGGAACATAGCATATACTACTAGATCTACCCGTTGTTGACCACATAGACAATTAGAGGTAAAAATACAAACATAGGTTTTAGTCTGTGTCATGGACTGTTGACAATAAACTTTATCCATTAACTACTTAAGCCATAGATTAATGTCTTGCATCATCTGTGAAATGGAGCATGGCCACCCACACATTCCATCCTCTTTAAGGCTATAGGCGGTTGAAATACAGTGGAGCAACTCTGTACAGCAAGCCAGGCGAGTTCAAAGTTTGAACTTTTGATTCAGAGACACCTACACACTGCACGGATGGACGAAGTAATATTGTAGGTAGACGATCTCAAAGAAAATGGACCACAATGGAGCTCCAACCCACACGGCTGGTGTTCTAAAGCATGTGATTTCAACTGTAATAAGCAATAGCTCATAGCTGTACAGCACATAAGTGTACATGGTGCCACTGCCGCCTTCAACAGAGGGAATGAAAAGTATAAAATGTATATATACTGTATATATAAAAGAACATATACACACTGAAGGCATGCCACCATGCCCTGTTAAACATCCCTGTACCTCTGGTATAACATGGTAAAATAAAAAATAAACAAATGTGACAAATTGCGTTTTATAGATCTCTGGTTTACACTGTCAGTCAATGGGAGCTGTGGTTCGAAACACCACCGTTCCATCTGGCCAGTGGCCACTATAGGATACCTTCAATTACGTTAGCTCAATGTTCTACAATGCTTTCTGTGTCCTCAGCTGAACTTGCCTCTTTGCCTCATTTCTTACCTTCTCCCCCCCCCCCCCCCCAGAGAGAAGGCAGCACCAGAAAGGGCTGAGTACAGCTTGACAGGCAGGATTTGTGGCATTGGGTGGGGGGTGTGAGGTGTTATTGGGAACGGAGATGGCCAGGACCAAAGTTGATCTTGTGTGTGTGTGGCTGTCATTCTAGTCCACACTGCAGCGAGCTGACAAGCAGTTGGCTAGCTATTAGGGTTGCACGGTATTGATGAAATGTGATATTACAATATCGATATTAATTTAAATATTTAGTAAAAACACAAAGGTTATGGGAAAATGCATCAAAATATATTCATAACATATCAAAACAACGCATTTTCAACTGTAATTTTGGACTAGTAAAACAGCAGTAATACCAAGCTACCAAGGAGGCATTCTTTTTGGCCACTAATGTTTCCTCTATTATGTAATTAGTGTCACGACTAAGCCAAACAGCCAATGGACACATCTCTCTACTAAATAAACTGAACATTGCACTTCCTGCAACATCTTCAACATGCTATTGCGCAACGTGATATTGCGATAACGATACTGAATCGATATATTGTGCACCGCTACTAGCTATCCCCGCAGGGGGCGGGCTGGGGCACAGTTGGTACAAAGAGGTGAAGTGTGATCCAGAAGTCGCTGGTTCACACCCCGCTAACTCGAGGTGTCCTTGAGCAAGGCACCTAACCCTAACTGCTCCCGGTGGTCAGATGGCATCATGCATCTCACATGGCGGCCATCTTCCTCTGAAGATGGCACAGAGTGAGAAATCGTCAGGAAAACCCTCGAACATCATCTTATTTTTGCTACTATCCGCTGTGACCAGAACTCGATTTCCCACCCTGAGAGTGACGTCAGAGGAAGATGGCAGCCGTGTAAATAAGGTCAATACTGTAAAGCTCTTTAAGAGGCCGTAAGGTTGGAAAGCGCTAAACATAAATGCAGTCTATTTAAATAACACATGGCCGTGCTATATTAGGATGGAGCTAGTCTCCTAGCCCTCACGTTGGCTGGTACTCAAACACTGTACTGTAGCTCTTAGCCGTCTAAGTGGCATTCGATGATGAACAAAACACAGCTGGTGTCTGCATTAATAACAACCAACTCGAAGTTGGTGAAAGACTAACTTCTACGAAGACTATTGCATATTACATGTTTGAGGCAAAGTTAGACCTTTAAGTGGAGAAGCCATCACACACGTCAAAGGACCATAAACATTTCAAGACATCTATGTTGGGTGTTTGTGTGTGGACGCGTGTGATTGTGTGTGTGCGTGTGTGTGTTGACTGTCTTGGTGCACCTGCTAGCTAGATATGAAGGAACAGTATTCCCTCTTTGGTTTTGTAATAACGCCTACTGCACGAGTGTGTGCCCCATTCACCATAGCATTCAGTGATCTTTTTCTCAGGCTAGTTACCCTTTCGCTGCAGGTGTCACCATGCTACTACACTACTAGAACACTGCCAGCAACAGCAAGCTGCTGAGAAAGCTACTGTGACGTGTGTAAGCAGCACCATCTCTTTAACAGTATCCCAAACAATAACGGCACAATTGGTACCCCCCCTCTCACAACCAGGCCATCTGAGTTTAGTCCCACAGTCATCAGGCTTGCTGGATGACTGGGGAACTCTCCGCGGCCAATTCAACAGCCTGTTTTCATATCCTGTAAACTCCTATTTGAGGTTTTACTAAACAGCGTGTCGCGCGCACAGAGCAGTCAGCTGGCTATAGCCAGTTGACACCCTGCGTAGCCAACTGCTATTCTGTCAACTTCAAACACAAGCAAGCTTCTCGGCTGGCCAACACCACTTTCCTTGGCCCAGCGGCGTACCAACATATCATGTTGCTTCATCAAAACAATTAAAGGGGCATGCGTCGAAAGCTGAGTATGGACAAGCCACATCTGTACACTACATAAGAAATATTATACAGCCGCGGAAAGAATTAAGAGACCACTGCAGCTTTTTCTCAGATTTTTACCATTCACGCATTTTTATTTTTTTACGTACATGTAAAATATGTATTTTTAAATGTATAGTTATATCATTTTTTTTATTTATGTAATATTTTTTACATTTAGAGTATATTTATACAATTAACAGGTATGAATGTGCAGTGGTCTTATTTGGTTTCCACGGCTTTATCAACACACCCTTGCCATTTTCCCAGCAAATGCACAAGAGGGGCTCCTTGCTATGAAACCACAGAGGCCTGGACTGTGGCATCGAAACCCTTCCACGGCCCTTCTGACTGTTGAGACTTCATCCAAAAGCCCTCCAGAATGAAGTAGGCAGGCTGACGGGCACCAGAGCCAAGGCCACGCTGTGGCCAGTGTAGGCCCTGACGAGATTGTTGTTCCCCCCTTTCCCTAGCTTCTCTGACGGGCATAGATACTAAGAGCCTGGCAACGCTCAACATCCACCAGCCTGCAACCACAGGCCTCACCGACGACCACACTGTGCATGTGAGTGTGCGTGTGTGTGCGTGTGCGTGTGTGTGTGCTCGTGTGAGCGCGCGTATGTGATCATGGCGAAGCTCCTGGGTCTCCAGCCTGTGCCAATATGCTTGTTGAACACCGCCCACGCCCCGTGTAGAGGAAGAGCGGGATGGGGGTGGGGTGGAGGAGAGGGAAGGAGAGGATGGGGGGGGGGGAAGGGAATGTAAGAAGGGTGATTGGTGGAGGCTAGCCTCAGTTCACTTCACCGTGAGAATCGCTCTGGAGAGCTTGTAGATGGTCGTGTTTCAGGCCGGTTAACCTAGTGTGTTGACAATCAGCGTCGTGGTAAGCTACGGCCGTTGGTGAGGTGTGGTCAAAAACAACGACGGGTTCCTGCAGAAGTTAACGTGTGTGATGCAACATAGCTGCAGTTTTATTAGAATGTATTAGAAGAACAAAAGCACTCTTCTCCCGATTGTTCTGCTGCAAAGTGGCGTTAACAGGCTTTGCCATGGGTCACAGGTTCGTCCAATCACCTGCCAAGTGTTTTATTTAAAGCACCTGCCATTTTAAATCAGTTTCAATGGGCGGCTTCCCCGATGAATGTGACTTAAGATATCTGACATGTCAAGTTAGGTGGGCATGGGGAAGAGACAGACAGACACACAGACAGACAAAGGGGAGACAGACAAATAGACAGACATGCAGGCAGGCAGGCAGACAGACAGACAGACAGACAGACAGACAGACAGACAGACAGACAGACAGGGGAGACCGGCATGCAGATACATGCACAGATACAGATAGTGAGAGATAAAAAAAGTGAGACAGAGACTTTGAAGTTTTAAGATAGGAGAGAGCAGGGATTGTCAGACGGAGGCTAGCAATTGTTGCAGAGGGTGTGTGTGTGTGTGTGTGTGTGTGTGTTTGCGCGCATGTGAGAGAGAGAGAGAGAGAGAGAGAGAGAGAGAGAGACTCTTGTAACAGTAGATGAGCACTGATGGAACATAAGGCTGAAGGGAGTCAGAACCCTCTGCGTTTCTGTGTACATCAAAGCCTCCGCCAGGCACCTTGACGCGCGCACGGCCGTGCACACACGCAGACACACACACTCATGGGTTCATCACGTACTGTACTGGCATGCCGACTCAAAAGCCCCTCCCTTCGCACGCACGCACACACGCACGCACACACACACACACACAGCTATAGTACAGCATGCACACTGGTACACACAGTGCCGGCCAACTGTCAGCAGCGCAGCAGATAAGCTGCTTTGCTGGTTTGTCATCTTGTTCTATGTGACAGCCCAGGAGAGCAGAAACAATACAGGAAACTTATACAGGCAGGGAAGGAAGGAGGGAGGGGGAGAGAGAGAGAGAGCGAGAGAGAGAGAACGAGAGCGAGAGAGAATATCACACGAAAGATCTAGAAGGGACGAGACGAGAAGCCTGATAAAAAAAAAGGAACAAAGAAATGTCAGATAGCACTGCAGCAGATGTATTGGGAGGTGTGTTGATCGTGTTGCAGCTGCCATCTGTGTGACACCGCTCTGAAAGCAAGCGATGGCCCAATAGCATGCCGGCGGGCGAGCACAGGAGTGGAGCGATGTACCGTGGCCTGCTTGGAAATGGCCGGAACAAAGTCTCCCGTGCAGGAGTCCTTTCTGGGATCAGTGTGAGCGTGATTCACCGCATCCCATGCTTTTGATTTTGAATATGTAAACATAACGCTTTGCATCTGATGCTTAGCATAAACAAATTAAAAGATATGTATACATATTTATATACATTTTTTTTTATCAAGGGATTTAGATTGTAGAAAATGTACGCATACAGTATACTGTATAAACCAATAGCAACAACTGCGCAGATCTGCTCAATGGTAAACCTGGCTGTCCCAGGCATAATTTAGTGGAAAGAAAGATATTGATGAAAATGTAATATGTTCCAGTCTTGTGTAAAAATATATTTTAAAATTGTACCTATAAGTGTGTTTTGTTGGTTGCACCCAAGAAATAGCTACCAGTTGCTTTGTGTATTCCACCTGAAATAAATGTAATGCATTTAAGTATAAGTATGCAATCACTTTCCCTTCATCTGCCTAATTACACAATAACATGGCCCTCCAAAACAAATGATCAAGACATGATGTTGAAAAGCCTTAGAGTTTTCACCTTAATCTTGTCGGGGGAACAAAAGCTGATTTCATAACATTAAACAGCAATTCACTCTGCCCCACACTAACGTAGAAGATTAGGGCAAAAAATAACAGATTTACCTGCATGACTTTATTCACAAAGGAAATTATGTTAGCTGCTAGTTAGATGTAAAGTAAGAAAAAGTAAAGTAAAAAGCACCACATTGAGTTCAGACATCTGGCAGAAGACATCTCCATAAACATGCCTAGATAAAATGATTACCAATGCAGGGAAGGAAAACCAAAAACTGAATTATTTATACAATTCTGGACAGTTCAATACATTATTTTTATCGTGTAAGATAGATATTACAATTGTTTCGTATAGCTATAATAGTCTATATTATTCTGCACTGTGCGTTTACCAGTTGAAGAACTGCTGTTTTAGAACACAAAGCCTTCAGGGAAAACTGCTTATTTCTCCTTCAACAAAACAGGATGAATGTTGTATTTAGGGTGAAGGAAAGGGAAGGTAATTAAAATCAACTACAATATTGCTCTTTAGGAAAGATTCTGATTTGAAAGCTTGACACCTTTTAAGTGTTAAACCCATATTTTGTAAAAATATTATTATTAAAAAATGTACCGCTCAAACCTGACCGTGTGTTGACTTCAAATTAAATGCAGTGACTGAATGAAGTTGAACACGGAAAATGAGTTTGCAAAAGTTATATTGTTCTAATTATGTTCAAAGGAACTCATTTTGTTCTGAATAATTGAATATTTTGTCATATAACAAGCCACAGAGATCATTAGCCTACATTCTACATTGGTATTGCCATTGCTTCTGCTATGTGGCCCATTTTGAGGCTTGTTGGGACATGCAGATATATTCTGTATTAACTAATAGCTTTAAATCACTTCACTGGTGCCACACAGGGTGGTCATTGCCCAATTAAACTACATCACTTGGACAGCAATACCCAAAATATTTGGTTGCTATGGAAACGTGTGAGCAAAAAAAAACATTTTTAATTACATTTCAATATAAAGCTATATAGTAATATAGTTATTAGCGTTCCGATTTTCAATTTCCCCCAACAGCATCAAGTCCAAAGGTCCTGGGTTCGATCCCAGATTTGCCAACCCTAATCATAAGCTAACACCTACAGGCTCCTTAGTACTAATTGTTCTCACGGTTAGTCGCTTTCAATAAAAGTGTCTGCTAAATGAGATAACTTCAGCTGAAAAACAGGGAGATAACTACTGTACAACCCAAAGAAAATATTTCAAAGCTTGCAAGCTAATTGATTGCACGTTTCCATATGTGAAGCTAACTGTCTTTGACCTCTACTTGCACACTTATAGATGTTTTCTTGAGCAGATCTGACATGTCAGTTAAATGTCACGCAGTATTCTGGCTCACGCACGTATCATCGTCATTAGTGTACCTTCTTGCAGTAAAACATTTTTTTTTTGAATAATTTCTACTGAATTAAACATTATATTAAACATTTGACCATACTGTTTACTTTCAAACTGTCAATAATAACTTCTTGTAAATATTCTGCCTATAGTATGTGCATAATATACAGTCTATACGATCTGACCATTGAAGTGGAATAGCACTATTACAGGTATGTTCGGTCCATCTAAGTAATCATATGGGTAAAAAGATTTTACGGCTTTAAGTCTCGACTGAGACATGCAGCGGAAACACACAAAAGCGTGCTGAATGAGTAAGAGGGGAGTAGCAAAGCCACCCTACAACGTGGTTAATTATTCCGGCTGTAATGGGGTTTTCAAGTGTGGAGAGATTTGTCAAAAAGTCCAATACTTTATTTCTAAGTGGATCATTTCATATTTCTTAAAAATATATATTTTAAATTGAAACAGATTTAGTGAACATGTAAACACAGCAATGGAAGGGAAAATTGTTTTTTGCAAGTAAATGGTAAATTAAATAACAACGCTGCCACGACATGCCAACGCCTTAATACAATACCCCCCGCCGCAAAAAAAATATGTCCAATGGGCTATAGGTAGGGGATGTTGGGGTTTAGGTAATGGAATCACACCAAAAAAGAGAGCGAGTGAAAAATAAAATGGAAATGAGTAAAAATATCATGATCCTTGCACCTTGTGGGTCCTTAGAGAACTGAACCGAAAAACAGTCAGTCTGTCTGTCTGTCTCTTGGCCTCTGCAATGCAGAGTGAGAAGTGGAACAGATATCGGACAGAAAAACAAGAGAGAAGCTGCGGTCACGAGTGTCTATGCTGGAAGGAATGAGATAAAGAGAGAGAGAGAAAACACACAAAGAAGGGAAAGATTCACACTGTGATTAATTATACTCATTGTATCTCCTCGACCAGCTGAGAAAAGAGCTGAGGAAAGAAAACTAGAGGGGTATAAACAAGCACGCACACACACACGCACACACTCATCGGCAGAGCGAGTGAGAAAATCAACAAGGCTCAGGGCAGCACCGTCTGAAAGTTCATAAAACGCCCCAGGAAATGTGGTGACTGGGGCAAAACGTGCCCCTTAAAAATTACAGCCAGTATTGGAAACCCTCCCAGTTAAGAGGCTAATTATGCATACACACACAGTTTTCCTTTGTATAGTTTGTTATCCTTTATTAAAACACATTGCTTTTTGTATTCAATTACACAAGATATGAAAAAGAATGTCCCTGGAGTATGTTTCATTAGGTTAAAAATAGCCTCTAGCTGCAAAAGTCCATTTGCAACTCAAATGCATCTGACAACTTTTGTAATGGGGGGGCTCCTCTACAGCAGCTGCAGCACCAACACACACGCACGCACGGACGCACACACACACACACACACAGGTTGCTCAACTGAAGAGAAAGGAGAGGTATGGGCTTATACTTGATTTTGAACTAATGCTACTCAACTACTTTCACAATCAATTAATGTAAGGATCTTGTCGACCTAGAAGTTACTCTTCTTGATTTGTGTGCAGAATTACGCCTGTTTTCCACCGGGCGCGTCTCTGTTCCTTCGTGTCAGCGATCCGTTTTTGCTCCGTCATCTGCACTGCATTCTGCCCCACCGGCGGCGTGTCAGAAACAGAGCGTCTTTTTGTGTTTTCGCTGTGTTTCCACAGCAACAAACCAATTAGGAATTATGAGTTCTACCTGATTGGCTGTTGGAACGTATTCAGAAGCGACCCAGAAGCATTTTTAGTCAAAAATAGAAATGCCGCCAATTTTCATCGGAGCCGAGCCTCCCAGCCGCTTCTGGGACACTCCTGTGACACTTTGGTGGTTCACTTGCATTGAGAAGAGCTACACGGACGGAGCCGGAACGCGAAAGAGACTTGCCCGGTGGAAATTCGACCAGCGATACACAAAAGTTGCAGCAAATGTTGTACAATTGTTGCAGCTCCTCCAGTGTGCTGTCATGCAAATAAGCCATGTGTCATGAATGTCTAATACATTTATCCCTGTAAGCATGTCAGCAATATCAGAAATAATTCCAGCATGACGCCATTGCAGTGCTTTATTAACAAAGTTCGGTCTATACGATTATTTTAAGAAACCACAGCCTACTTATTTAACATATTTAAAAGATGTGCAAACAGTCAGACTCGTGTCTTTAAGTATCCCAATGAATATCAATATAAGTTTAAAATCCAATTTTGGTCATTTAGTTATGTACACTAGTTGGTCGTCGGGCATGACAAACAAAATACCTCTCCTGTCAAGTAGGCGGATCTTGACGCATTTAGCCAGCGCTGTCCTCCAGACTTTATGTCTTAAGTTAAAGGATGGCTCTACGAGACTACTTTGAGAAGACAAAAACACCCAACATGCAGCCACAATACCTTATATTTCCTAAACGCACGGTCTACACTACAGCATGTCTTTCCAACACACACCATATCACTAAAAGTGTGCATGTGCGCACTTGGATTGAAAGCTACACTCGGGAGGGGGGGGAAGGGTGGCAACATAAAAACAGACAATGTATGCTCATCATGTTTCATGTAGTTGCTGAATATTAATTTGCAATATTTGTCTGTCACTATTTTGCCTCGAGGCCATCCGGCATACAGATTCCAAAAGAATGGCTCATCAATATTCATGGGAGGTTTTGCTTTCATTAATGTTGCAGCAAATTGACTCAGATCAAACCTCCAACATGCGTCTGGGTCCGCGCTGGTATCTCGCACAGGCAGAGTGAAAGGAAAAGAACGGAAAGGGGCAAGAGAGGAAGGGGTGGGGTGGGGGTGAGATTAGAGAGAGAGAGAGGGGGGAGGGTCAAAAGTAGCCCTAGACACAGATGGTCAGATGAGTTTACCAGAAGACGACTTTGAAAACTGAACAGTTACACTGGAAGGAGGGCAAACCACTGGAAGACAAGATGGTATGGGAACAACTGAAAGAAAAGTGGGAAAAACACAGAACACGAGCAGAGGAGGAAAGGGGGAAGAATACCTGCCCTACATTTGCTTTGACTAATGAACCCAAAATGTCCTGAATCTGTCCTGAGTCACCAGAGACCCACTTAGGCTACGTCCAGACTGCAGTCCTTAGTGCTCAATTCTGATTTAGTGCTCAAATCAGACTTTTGTTGTGTTTTGCTGCCCACATTACCTGCTTAAACGTGGCCCGTATCAGATTCTAGTGTGAACTGGCCACGGTTCTAAAGTGACCCACATGTGTAAACGAACAAGACGTGTCTAATGTATGAAAGTAAACATTGCCTGAGAGCAACAAAGTCAGCCTTTATGGTCATTTTATAAGTTGACGGGCGGTGGAAGCCAGCGAATTTGTACAACAGAAAGTCCAATACCCGACTTTTGTAGGCTACTACAGCCTGTGATGTACATGATGCCTATTGCCTGCCGACTGCCAGTAGATTTAATTTACCCATACTATTTCTATGTTGATCAAGTGCATTGATATATTCTGCAACAGATGTAGGCTTATTGATGCATATGCCACAATTGGTATCTTAGCCAACTGTGGAGCAAGGATGCGGGGTTTAAATACATGCAAAAAGTTTTCTTTTTATTAAGTTGTTGTTTATTTAATAAACGCGTAGTATTCTGTTCAATGGTCTAAACACTTACTGTCCATCCAGTGACTACCTCCATCTTCCATAATGTTTACTGTAGATTCATTTGCGAGCAGGACTTCAACTTCTCCGCAGAACTGTAACAAATGTCGACCAACAATGGCCATGAGTGAGCCTGATTACAATAGCGATTCGGCGAGTCACACGACGAATGTCAAGAGTGACGTCAAAGTCGCATTCGTTCTGATTTGACAGATATGCATCCGATTCGGTGCCACATATGAAAGTGGCCCAAATCTGATTAGAAAAGATCAGATTCTATGTGATTTGTGCTGTTCACACTGCTGTGAAAAGATCATGAATGATCACGATGCTGTGCCAGGGCATGATGTTGATGTGAAGTGTGTATCCATGCAGTGATCAACTGTCCCCTCTAGTCAACTGGCTCCATACCAACACACACACACACACACACACAACCAAGAATCCTGTACCAAACCACAGCTGTGTGACCTATGGGTAGGGATTATTGATCAGGGCTCTCTTTCCACACACACACACGCACGCACGCACGCGCACACACATACACACAGCAGAAATAGCATTCACAGTTCTTGTACATGAAAAACACAGTTGTAAATAGAAGACACTTGCAGAACGTCACACAAGTAGAGGACAGGTTGGGTCACCAAACAACGTACAAAGTACGTGTAGTGTTTTTGCTCCTATTATTGTGCATAATGCATTTCTGGACACCTTCCTAATTAAACCAAAAATCCATCTTAATGTGTTCCAGACGGAAGCTCAGCTCGGATGTAACCGTTTACACGTCGCAGAGGTGGTTTGTAGATGTCTAATTCACCACACGTCGCAGAGGTGGTTTGTAGATGTCTAATCCTCCGTCCCTTAAACACAACTTCCAGAGCTTCATCATATTTGCCTCTTGATCTTCGATGCACGATACGCCATTAAAAGGGAGATGGGTAGGAATTAATGAGGATTATATGTTTGGTTCAAATATGCAATCTGCGGTGTGGCAACAGGAATGTCACTTGTGTTTCTTTAAACAAGACAGAGTGAAGCTCAGTGCAACAACAAAACCGCTGCTGGCCTAATCTGAAAGGTATACAGCAGGCCTGGGCAAAGTCAGGCCCGGTACATCAAACATTTAAAAATTAATAATACAACACAGAATTACTTCAGGAGCTCTACAGAATCTAACTTTATTTACTCCTGCGTAAAAAAAATACATATTTAAAGTGAACTGTTACGTTTTATTAAGTTAACAAAGTTAGCTATTTTGTGTTTTATTTAAAAATGTGTTAGCATGTTGATTAGAAACGTAATGTGGCCCGTGAAGTTCTCTCACATTTTCAATGTGGCCCCCATGTGAAAATATTTGGCCACCCCTGGTATACAGTACGCTGAATATGAGCAAGATATTGCCTGTGGTGCATACTAAATACATACAGAAATACTTCAATTTACAATTTAAGTATTTCTGACACTTCTCAATACCACCAAGACAAAGTATATAGCATGCTCACAAAGTAAAGAACATACTTGAAAGAGAACAATAATAAGCATGAAAAAAAGGAATATAAACAATAATAATATTTATATTATGGTATATAACAATAATATATATTTGTTTGTACCCTATGTTAACAAACATTTTGAAATTGGCTTTAATAATAATTAAGTGCTATGCCATGGGCGTCTTATATAATCCTGCAAGTGAGAGGCAAATGTGCCATGTACCGCATGTATTCCCACTTCCCACGTTTCTTGCCATATATACAATATGTATAATGAGTATTTTGCCCCGGTTTCTCTCTCAGTCTCTCTCTCTCTAATATGCGTTTCCCATGGCCTCTCCCCTGATCCTTACATGTGAATCTCTACTTAATTGCTTTTTTAAAATTTGTATATATATATATATATTACTTCGATCATGGTTTTACAAATAACGCCACTAACACCGCTAATAGGACTGTGTGTGGATGTCTGTGGTTGTGCGTGCACTGATATAATTACGTAGCCAGAGCGTCTAGGCGCTAGTGGTCGGGCTGTTTTCAGCCAATGAGGTAATGAGCTATGTGACGTTGCACTGGAGCCACATAGAACAACAAATCGAAGATGTTGGCTCCCTTCACTATAGCTGCATAACACCGACGACTTGTGCTCATGGTGTCTGAAGTGGGTCCGAAGCTCGTAGTACAATCGAGATATTATGAATCTGAAATCAAAGCACTTCACTAACCGGTTTCTTCTGAAGCAGAAATGTGTTTACTTGACGGTGCTAATTGAGCAAGACAGTGAAAGAAAGAAGACATTTTGGCACAATTACAAAAGCTAAATTAAAACAGGCGTCTGTGCATCTCTGGTACGGGGTCTCCTTCAGACGAAGAAGAGCCTTTCATTTAAGCCTGCAGATTCTCTCTCTCTCTGAAACACGCACGCACACGCACACACACACACACACACCAGCCAGTGGGGAGCTACTCATGCACAGCTCAGCCCTTTTCTCTTCTTCTCTCCAGCCAACCTCATTCTAATATGCTTCTACATTTTTGGTTACCGTGACGACTGACTCCATTTGCGGGTGTGCCGTCCGTCTCTGTCCTGTCAGCTCGCTCGCCCGTCTCTTTCTCTGTCCACTTTCCTCGACGTTTCTCGTCTCTCACTCTCTGTCCGTGTGTCCGTCCGTCCGTACGGCAGACAGAATCTTGG
This sequence comes from Forbesichthys papilliferus, assembly GCA_025399855.1. Classification (NCBI taxonomy): domain Eukaryota; kingdom Metazoa; phylum Chordata; class Actinopteri; order Percopsiformes; family Amblyopsidae; genus Forbesichthys; species Forbesichthys papilliferus. The sequence goes on along the minus strand of JAODOY010025655.1, from coordinate 6,240 downwards.
CTGACTGACAGCCTGTCAGCCTGTCGGTGTTGAACGTCGGGAATGACCACTAACAGTGCCGTCCATATACATTATCCACTGTACACACACACACACACACACACACACCAGGACTAATGAATTCAAGCCAGTGTGTCCTTGAGAAAGAGATGCCCCCCACACACACACACACACACACACCTTCCCTCCTAATATGTGCTGACATAGATTTGTACCTTGAGAAGAAAAATACTGTGCCCTCTACCTCTTCCTCTCATGGGCGAAACTGCGCCCCCGTCACTGAAAGACATGCTGGAGGATGCATTTCTCACAAGGCCCCGAGGTTAAATGCCTCAGAGACTTTAACAAGCCGAGTATGCTTACACTACAGGGAATCCAATTTCCGATCCGCCGGTGCCCATGGCAACTCCCAGACTCTCTCTTTCCTGTCCCAATTCTCCGGCTCGCACTCTAAATATGTGGCCCAAATTCTCTGCCGTCGTGACGAAGCGCGTGTCCTAAATCACTGATGTCATTCCCATTTCTTCCATAGCGCAGCATAAGAGTGTGCCTGTGTGCGGTTCTCTTCGCGGGCGTGCCGGCACATTTCGGCTTGAGGGGTCTAACTTCTGCGCAGCTTAGCTGTCCTTTGTAAATAAAAAACATGGCAAAAAAGCAAGCACATAGAGAGCTGTGTAGAATGTATTTGGAAGTGGAGAATTGGCATATAGCTATTTAACTGTGTCAGAATAAAAAGGCTAAACAGTCTTACACTGATTGTATGTGCTCCTTACTAACACGAGTCCATGTGCACAAACAAGGAGAACTGTGTGACTAATATTTAAATGCAAAGGGCCTCATGTAGCCCGTGTTAGCGCCCGTTTTAGGCGGAATTTCATCGCACTTTGCGATAAATAGGTCGCTTTGGGAACGCTTTGCGACAAAGTGTCTTTGCTAGTTTCAGGGAGATGAGATTGGTTTATCGCACGTTACGCCCCAAAACACACCCATGAATAATGAAGAGAGTAAGTCCAACCCTTTTGATTCATGCGCCCGGCGCACTGACCATATATCTGTCGTCAAAATAGCAAATGTGGATTAGGACACGCCCTAAATCCAATTTGCGCCTTTCGCTTACACCGTGTGCTTAGATCGCTAAAATAAGGCCAATATTGTCATTTAAAGCATGACATTCATTTGTTGTAGAGCCACTGACTCTAAATATGTTAGAGTTTTCCTTTTGATAAATCAAAAAGAGCTCAGAGGGAGCTTTACATAAAATGGGTTCAAACTAGTTGTTCTAACATTTGCGGTAGGGACTTGCCATCTATTATGCTATCAAAGAGGAGATTCCTTGAATGTGTTGTTCAACTCAGAGATAGTTAAAGACTGATGATATGGCGACATTGCAAACAACAACGTTAATAATGCAGAATTTATTAAATTTGACTTTATATAATAATCTTTCACCCATTTTGAAACAAAGAAACTAATTAAAAGGTTTTGTACTGAGTTTAATTTCGTTCCATTAAATAGCTGTATTAAAGGTATGTTAAACTATTTGTTATGTGATGATATAGTGGAGTACCTGCATCCTGAGCAGGGAAAGATGTCGAGCGACAACTGATTCAAACCCATTATCGACCTCCAGTATCTTCATACGTATGCTTAAATTGTGCATAAATTGTGTGTATTCTCCTGTGCCCACATTTCCTTCTCAGTAGAGGCAAAACATTAAACATTAAATAGAGTCCACAGCTATCACTAGCCGTGTAATTCATGTTATCTCCTCTGCCTTTGTTACGTTTTTATTTAATCAAACAGACTCCATGATTGTCAGTGCTTTATCCATCTCTGCTCTCCAAGCTTAGCAACGACTCCTTCCAATTCATCAAAGCAGCTTTGTAATGAGGCTATTAAACCCAATGGTGCATCTCAAATTAATTAACTAATCACTAATTCTCAACTATAAAATAAAGCCTTTGACAATATTTTCAATGAGTGTTACACTACTATGATCAATATAGAAGACATATAGGGAAATGGATACATCAGCTTCTTACTGTTCATCAGTACCATCTCCTTCAAGTTCAGGTAAGTCATATAGAATACATTTTTATATTATCTGTCTAATCATGCTCATTGCTATCTTGAAGTAGCGGAGAGTGATTTCACGACTGACCAACAAAAACCTGGTCTGAACTACAAAAGAAAACATTATCAAGATAGTAGCGCCTTTGCCAGGGGCAAAGCGCGTACACTCAGCTTGTTACACACACACACACACACACACACACAGATGCACAAACATGCAAAGAATTTGGACACGCCCTGAATGCAGTTTGCGCCTTGCGATTTAGCTGGTGTGTTTAGATCAGTAAAATAGGGCCACAACGTATAAGCGGCTGCCCACTGCTCCCTTGGGATGGGTTAAACGCAGAGAAATTAATTTCGTTACATACGTATGTGACAATAAAAGCACCTTTACTTTTACAATTAGGCATCTTGTGCAAGGACACTTAGCTATGAGTAGATCCCTGCAAGGGAGGGAAACCAGCATTTTAGCTGGAAAATACCTTAGAAAACTAGGCTATCCTGTCTCATTACAATATAAATCCCTATGAATAGCATGAAAAATACTGCAAGAAAAAGACTGATTGCCAAATGAATGGCGTATTGTATAGGGATACGGCTCATAACCTTTCATTCAATACAAGAAGAAAATAAATCACTCCACTAGGACATCTTCCACCGATAAAACATAGTCTAGGCGAACGCGATATATTCACAGTTTTTAATGAAATGTTAGACCACACACAGACATGGTTGTGAAATGAAGGACAACCTATCTGTAAATGCTCCAATATTTACCTGGCGTGACTAGAAGTGCAGCTTTGAGAAAACGAGGAGTGACATGTGGATTTAATTAACTGACACAACCGTGCCCCAACATACGTAGAATATAGTGCGTAGTAATATAGACACAGGGAAGAGGACCGTGGTGTTCTGCTATTGAAGATAACCCTTGCTGTTTAAATAAAAAAAAGGTACGATTTAGACTCAGGCAGACGCGAATGACGCAAAGCAATCTGACATCAAGCCTGTTACTGAAACAGATGTTTCAATATCAAGAAACTTGATCAAGATGCTACTGTAGATCTTATGTCATTTGCACCAGGGAGAAGGTAAAATGGAGGAATGGCTGTCAGCAAGCATAGCATACAGTGCGCTCTGTGATTGAACGTTTAAGTAAAATGCAGAAATTAAACCCAAATCAAAATGAAGAATAATACGTGAATAATACTCACAAAGTCATTGTTTTGCTAAAAAAAAGTAGCATTGCATAAACTACCTTCTTGGATTTGCTAAGAGTTGGAATTATTCTGGCAAGGACTGCACCAGCTACTTCCAAGTTACATTGAAAAAGGTTTATTATATGTATTCATACACAAGTGTAAAATCCTCTCAACACATGTTAGAGCCTGTAAAATAGCTATAATACCTTTTCTATGTTCTTGTACAATTCACAGGGTTTTCCTCCCACCATCTCCCAGTACCATTGAATGGTCTTGAGGACTAGCCGTGGACAGGGGAGACCTAAGGTCACATAATGCACACTGATGCATTGTGCATCACGTGATATGCAGATACTTGGCTTCAAGGAACACAGCTGTTTTATACCCGTCATAAGTCTAAATGCTATCAGCCTGATTTCCATGCCTCATATGAAAGTCATATGAAATAATATAAAATAAATGAGACAGAGTGTGTGGTGTGTGTGTGTGTGTGTGAGTGTGTGTGTGTGTGTTCGTGTACTGTGTGTATTTGTTTTAGTGACACTATGTTTCCATCCAAATGTTTCACCAATTCTATGCACGAAAAACAGGCAAAAGAAACTGCAAATTAATGCCTGGTTCTGTCAGAGACTGCGAAAAAATAATAATGCCAATATTCTCAAGAGGACAGAACATATCATCAAAAGTCTGGGTGCCAAAATACAGTTTTGAACTGCCTTTAAAATATTTGTGAAAATTGGTTTTGGTTATTGCTGAAACAAAAGTTGATGAAGTAAACACATATAAGCACCAGCATTGGTAGTCTACAGGGCTCTATGCCTGACCACATTTATGCAGCCAAAGGTTTGGGGGCATAAATCAAAATTCGATTTATTCCATTTAGGACCGACATAATGCGGCACAATTATGCAATTATTCATCTTGTGCATTTTGTGTTTGATTTATTGTTTTTATTATGTTATTCTCTTGAATATGTCTGATTGCCTTGTTTTTTGACATACCAGAGGAAACATGAATGATCATGTTTGACCTTAATAATATAGAGTAGGTTTGCTCACATTGGTGACATGGTTAAATAGGCTATTGTGTAGTTTGTTTTCAGTTTCAATACTTTTCCAATTCTACAGCAGGCTATGTCTCCATACAGTATTTGATGTGGAGATATTGAAGGTAGAGATTAAATATATCTTGGAAAGATATACAGATACTGTATCATTTAGAATATTGGCCATATGAAACTACTGTATGTAGTAGGCTACTATAGATCATATTCTGTGACCACGTACATTAGCTTCATACGAGTGAACTCAGTTTTTTACCGTAACTGCACACAAACGAGCAGCGTGATTGCAGTCACAGATTTTTCTGTAACCGTTCGAGCATGAACCGTCTGCAGGCGTTTTTAGCTGCTTGGCTAGTGTCTTGCTGAACTAACGTGGTAAAAGTTAGCTTGTTAGTCATAGCAGGCAGTTATAAAAAAAAAAGGTAAAGATGCTCTTATTGTCACATACACATACATGTTGCGAAATTCATCTTCTACATTTAACACATCCCTCATAGGTGCAGTGGGCAGCCGCTGTGCAGCGTCCTGGGACCAACTCCAGATTGGAGCCAGTGCCACTGGTCAGATGGCACTGGCTGGCACAGGCTGGCACAGGCTACTGACGAGGTAGCTAATATGGGAAAGTGTTTGTGTTCTACTTCGAGACCTGAATCGTACATGTACATGAATAGGTATGGTAACAATAACACATTCACCCTCTGGAACAGGGCAAATTTAGTGTGAGTGGCACGGTTGTCATTGTGCACGGGGACTTCATAACAATGCGCAATTGCGCATATTTTACTTGGGAACAGTGTTGGTTAGAAGACACTCACACCAGTATGCCAAAATGTTTTCGCATATGCGAGTGAAATGGTCGCACTGCACTGTAGCCATGGTATATCTGTGAGTGTTAGCATACTAATTCAGCTGTGCCTGTAACATCGCAGCAGGCTCATTAAGACTGATGGATCTGTGTATTTCCTGTGGTGGTTGGTGGCTAACGCCTCCTTTTTTCTCAGCCAGGCCTCTATCCATGACTCTGCTCATATATGCCTGTCTCTCTCCTTCATCTAACTCTAATCCATCCATCATTTCTTTTCCCTTACTCTAATTATCTTCCTTAGCTGCCACTTTCAAGTCTCTAATCCATCCATTCCTACATCTTTCCATCCCTCCATCCATACATCCCCTAGCTGGCCTGCCCAAGTCATTATCCACGGCGATGATGGTTTTGTTCCTCTAATTAGCCTAATTATGGCTGTCGGTTATAACCTGGTCCTCCACAGGGTCCTTGTGATCCCACTGTGACTTTATATGACCTTGGCCACCGTCAGCATGTTTATGTTTGTGCGCATGTGTGAACTGGTAGGCTTGATATACAGCACCGCCTAATATTCATGTATGTACAGCACACTCTTTCATTCTGCTCCCCCTCCTCTCACTTTCTCTAAAAGCATTTTTTATTTAGTTTGTTTAGTTGTGACCATAACCTTTAAATCCACTCGTCATTTTTGTAATAATAGCACTGAAATTAACTGGTGTGCTATTCTAACCCACTCTAATGTAATTCATTGTGTGCTGTTCAAATGCAGTGCCATTGAATTCATGAATCAGGTAGCAATTAACAACCTGCTAGTTAATTGCTTTCATTACAGTGAAAATCAGCACAGCTTCACCCCAATGGCTATAATATACAACTTTGACTTTAATGGGGAATGAGTCCTTACCCCAAGTGAAGGAGTTTAAATACCTCAGGGTCTTGTTCGCGAGTGAGGGGACTATGGAGCGAGAGATTGGCCGGAGAATCGGCGCAGCGGGAGCGGTATTGCAATCGCTTTACCGTACCGTTGTGACAAAAAGAGAGCTGAGCCGGAAGGCAAAGCTCTCGATCTTCCGGGCAATTTTCGTTCCTACCCTCAC
>JAODOY010025654.1:0-43333 GCA_025399855.1 Forbesichthys papilliferus | reverse complement strand
CTGCCTTCGCACACAGGACCTGTCAAAACATCTGGCCAACAGGGGGGTGGGGGGTTGTGTTTAATAGCAGGGCGTCGTCGTGGCGCTCACAGGATTGGGATTATGACTGACTACGTCTGGCATCAAGCAAGCAATCACGCACCCACACGCATGCAGCCCCTGACAGCTATCTTGAAGTGAAAGCATGCAAACGTGTGTGTGTGTGTGTGTGTGTGTGTGTGTGTGCTCAGACCTCAGCAGTGCAATGAGTGAACTGCAGTGTGTCTGCAGAAGCCAAAAAATAAATTAGACTAAAAGGAGAAACCACAGAACGTGTGTGAGAGGAAGTGAAAGTGTGAGAGAGAGAGGAGGGAGGGGTAGAAAGAGGGAGGGAGGGAGGAGAGAGAGAGAGAGAGAGAGAGTGAGAGAGAGAAAGGAGGAGAGAGAACAAGAAGAGAGGGAGAGACAAAGAGAGGGAGAGAGAGAGAAAGAGAGAGAGAGAGGGAGAGGGAGAGGGAGAGTGTCCTGGGGGACATGTTTAAGCTTAACTCATCAATATAAAGGCAACGTTATAACCCCTGGAGGAAAGCCAAGGCCCATTTGCAGAAGAAGGCTGACCCAGAACTCTCTTAACCTCCCCATATTCCTACCTGCTTGCTGTACTTGTTCCCTGTCTGGCATCCATACTCCGAGCACTGGTCTGAGCCCAGGGACATGGCGTCGGCGTTGCCCCCGCTGCCCCCGCTGCTGCTGCTGGAGCCTCCGCTGCCCACAAAGGTGTTGGAGGGGGGCAGCTCCTGCACGGCCTGGTGTTTCTTACCCTCTGCCGGGGGCGAGTGTGGCTGCAGGTGCACGGCCGGCAGGGGAGAGCTGGACTTGTAGTGCCTGGCCAGGTCTGGGCTGGACTGGTGGCGCCGGCCGCCGCCCATCCTTGGGCTGCCCGGGTCCCCGTCCATGGAGCAGTATCGGGCGGCCAGGCGCTCGCCGGCGCCGCCCGTCGCTGCCTCCTCTTCCTCCTCGTCCTCGTTGTTGTTGCCGTGGCGTCGCAGCCCGTTCACCGTGACGATGCCGCTGTAGAGCGAGCGGTCCGACTTGCCCCCGACGACGCCCCCGGAGCCTCCGCTCCCACCGCCGCCGCCACCACTGCGCTTGTCCCGGCGTGGCTTCCGGCCCCGGTCGGGGCCTCGGGCCACCTGCGGCTGGGCCCCCTGCGGGCTGAAGAAGTCCTCCTCCGGCTCCTTCTTGCCGGCCTCATAACCGTTCTTGCCCTGCGCGCCGCACTGCCGCGCCGTCACCACCAGGAGGATGACGAGGATGACGGCGGCGGCTCCCGCCAGCACGCCGATCGCCACGCTGAGGCGCTGCTTCCCCAGGGCGCGCTCATTGTCCGGGTCACCGGCGATGTCGAGGGACAGGGGGGCAATCAGGCTGCGGGCCACCTGAAGCAAGAGGAGAATGGGGGGTTTTAACGGGGCAGAGCGCAGTGAAGCGGTAGGGAAACGAGAGAAGCCAAATGGGAGTGGGGGTGAAACGAGTTGAAACGGGCTGAAGTGGGAGGGAGCTGGGTTGAAACTGGGTGAAGTGGGAGGGAGCTGGGTTGAAACAGTGAAGTGGGAGGGAGCTGGGTTGAAACGGGGTGAAGCATGGTGCAATGGGACAATACAAGAGGAAACTGGAGGGAATGGGAGGGAAACAGGAGAATTTGGACACTTACAGAACAGGCAAGCAGAGTAGCGAAGACAAGGCTATTGATGTCAAAGGTTGAAAAAAGCTTATGTAGAGAATTGTTTTCTTTAGAGCCACCATATCAATCATCATTCTGCGCTTGTGATCGCGGTGTGTTATCACTCTCCTGATGCAACAGACCTTGTCGCCATGTGTATATTAATTCTGTTGCTTTCCTGTTGCAACATTTTCAATTTGCACCTTTTACTTTCAAGATTGTGATCTCGCCTCGTCGTCTCTACTGGCAATACGTAGTCGAGACGAGGAGAGGCCAATTAGTGGTACAGGATACACCTGGTGGCGTACTGTACACACTCGACAATAAAAAAGTGGTAACATTAGACACTGTCAAGAGGAGGAGGGAGGAGGAAGGAAGTGTAAATTAAGGATATAAAGAGAAGAGACAGGCGAAGGCTGTGTGTGTGTGTGTGTGTGTGTGTGTGTGCATGTGTGTGTGTATGTGTGCCAGCAAATAAACACAGTCACTGGCTCATCAATGAACAATATCCCCATTGTAAATGATAGCGTAGGCTTGGATTTGCAGAGGATTTGCAGTCGCACTTAATTTACTGCCTATTTAGAATGGTGGAAAACGAGCACAATCAATGTACTGTATGTAGATATTATGTTGATTTATAATGATGTTTGAAAGATTATTAACAAGGTTTCTCATATCAGATAAAACTCTGTGAAATAAGTTTACATTTTTCTTTGGAAATAGTTGAATGAATGTGTGGGGTTTGTGTTTTGGTGGAGTTGTAAGCTAATACACATTTTGTCAAATTCAGCGCATATCTACTCACGGTCTGCTAGCTCACCAACCTGTGTCTGAAAAGATAACCCAGTGTTTCTACACAGCCAGCTATATACAGTACATAGAAACATAAACAAAATGGTGCAGACCACACCGTACAACACTATCTGCAGCCTTGGCCATGTGTGTTCAATTTTAAGGGAGATGTGTCTTGATCGAGTTCAACTATCTTTCTCAAACACATCGACACCTTTACCAATTGTGGCAATACAAGCATACACTGTATAAAAACATACAGTACATTGTGTGTATGTATCCTTGATCGATCAGTTTGTGAGAATATTTTTTGGAGACATTGTCTGTCTAGGTGATCATTGCAGCTAAATTTGCTGTTAAACCAATCACTGTCTGACTGTCTGTCTGACTGGGGTAATATGATATCTTGTGATCTCTTTGCTGCAACATGCCCTTCTTTAAGCCTAAATTCAAATCAGAGTAGAAGTGGAATACATCAGACTAGAAGTGAAACTATCTATCACACTAGAAGTTAAATCACGTATAGACACCATAGCTTAAATCTACTTTATATTGTGGACGTATTTTAATGCCTGGTATTAATTGAATACTGTCTGTCAGAGCCAAGCACCTTGTGGCTTTTAACAGTACTGAATCTTCTGCTTCACACCCGAATGACTAAGCATTTTAACATTAACTATGCATCCCGCCCTATCCAATAGACTTACACATTTAATACACACAGAAAGTTAGCACTGTTCTAATAAATACATTGCTTTAGGAAACTGGGTTATGCTTCCATCTTTAGTGGTTATGGAGCTCTGCTTAAGATACGCAGAGCCGTGGAGTTACGTCCTGCTACAGCTCTGCTAGTATTATGGAATAAGGTCATGCATCACATTACAGCTAATCAATACACACAGTAGCTATGGTGGAAGAGTCATTGTACGCATGCACACATAAAAAACGGCCTCTCTCTCAGACACACAAACACACACATATAGACAAGCAGACACAAAGTACAGCACACACATGAATGTACCCGTGGCCAATACAGTGTGTGCTGCTGTCTGCAAAGCAACTCATTTCGTCCTGACACCTTGTCTCAGACATCGTAAGATACTTCTTTCAGCAGTCATGGCTGGGAGCTGTACACTCCCTGCCGCCTTGTGAATGGATAACTGTGTGGGAGACGGAACGAGCCAGCCAAGGTGGCTGAGAGAGAGAGAGAGAGAGAGATAGATAGAGATAGAGAGAGAGAGACATGTCTTGCTGCCAAATATGTGTTTGCATGCCACAACCTGAGGGACAGTGAATGACCTTTTTGAACACACACACACACACACACACGCACACACACACACACACACTACGCACACACACACACACACACACACACACCACATACAGGAGTAGTTTTTGATATGGGGTAATGATTATATAACAGAAATGTTACACTGATGTTCATGTTGTGTGTACTGTCAAAATTGTACGTAACACTTATGTTACATTGATGTTCATGTTATGTTCCGTATATTGTCCAAATTGTATGGAAAAGTTATGTAAACGTCCAGATTGTTGGACAGCCTGTATTTTAGTTTGTTTCTTTGTTTTATTTATTATGCTTTGGCAACATTGTTTTTAAACTTTCATGGCAATAAAGCAAATTGAATTGAATTGAATTGAGAGAGAGAATGTTCTAAGAGAGGATAAGATGTTTCTGCATGTCTCCACTGTGTGTGTGTGTGTGTGTGTGTGTGTGTGGTGTACAATAAGCTAAATAAAATAACAAAGCCTAAAACTGTTCACAGCATAGCGAGGAGTGTCCCCCTCCGTAGCACTCAGTTTATTACGTTATCCGAGGGACATTAGGCTTACTCATATACAGACACATTATTCACTCTCACTTATCTTCTCCCCCAAGCTAGGAGCGCAGCCCTGTGTAATATTTCATTGTTTTCATCGCATCTATCTCTGGGTTGGCTGTCATTGTTTTAGCTGGCGTTCATGCTGGTTTCTATTCCATTATTCTGGGACGGATTCTATTCCATTATTCTGCCTCTTGTTGCATGGGGGCTCTCTTCGCCAAGCTCTGCCTGCGCTCTTCTGGACCATTGTTTTTGCTTCAGCCTGGAGTATTCCAAGCCATTCTCATTCTGCTGGGCATCTCTCCGCTGTGCTTAGCGCTTCCCTGCACTGTCTCTGTAATTGTGTGTGCACAAGAGAGAAGGGAGCTACAAGCCATATGTATGCTAGTGAATCGGCCAAGTATGGCTCTGTGTGCGCAAGTGTGTGTGTGTGTGTGTGTGTGTGTGTGTGTGTGAGTGAGAGAGAGAGAGAGAGATAGAGAGAGAGAAGCTATAGCTTGTACACGCGCCAGACTAGTGTGTCTTTGCCTGTGTGTGTGTGTGTGTGTGTGTGCGTGCGTGTGCGTGTGCGTGTGCGTGTACATCGAAAGGGAAAGTATATTGAGTGAAGGCTATGTATAGAAGTACTCTGCCAACCAGCTCCCGGGTGTGCTGTGTGTGTGCGTGTGCAGTTTTCAACAGGACAGTGCCGCAACCACCTCTGGTCCGATGGAGTGCATCTCTCTGACGCATCCCCCTTCCCCCCGGAGGAGTGCTCCACTGTTGCTGCTGCAGCTTTCTTCTGGCTGGATTTAACACCACCATCTATCTGCCCCACTCTCCCGGGAACCGGCAATCTGCATGCCACTGCAGATAGCCGTTCTGTGTGAAGACGAGCCGGTTTATTCGCCTTGACCATGCTATTGACGAGAGCTTATGATGTTCGAGGCCTTGTGCATTTGGAGCACATTGTGACAAACAGTGTAGTCATTGATGTGGGGTTTGAAACTGCGGTCCAATGCCGTGCTATGAGAAGAACACAATGTACTTCCAAAGAGTCATGGTTTTGGGTGAAATACAGCCTTTGTGAGTGTAACACAGCATCATTTTCAACAGCACCCGTGATAGAAGCAGGCTGATACATTCTGTTCACCAGTTATTATTTTTTTCCTTCAAATTACACTTGTGTCCAAAAAAAAACTGACAAAAATCCCATTATCCCTTTTGTTAAAACTTTGCTATGCGATATTTTAGCTAATTAACGAACACGTGGCTTGCCCAGTGCTGTTGGAAAGAAAAAACTGAAGTGATTTTCTGCCACGGTGCCGCAAACAGCAGTCATTTTCTTTCCCTAATTACATCTGGCATCTATCCCACCACTCAGTGTGACATCATTATGAGATGGAGGTATGCTTCCCTTCAATGGCTTCTACTCAATTACCCCTCCAAGTTTCTTCCAACAATCAAACTAAACTACCCATGTTGTAATCTAAAGCAGCATCTGTACCAACTTGGATATGTTACACCATAGCATTCTTGAATGGACCCAATCATGTGGACACTGTAGTTATTTCCCACGGTCAAAGCCGCCATTCCACTACCTTCCAAGTTTTATATGTTATAATCACACCCTTGATTGGCCAGTTTACCGCTGACAGTTATTTTATAGTCAGAGGAGCTCTGTTATAACATTTCCTATGTCTTTCAGATTAGGAATCTTTTCAATCTTAATAAAAGAAAGCCGAGTGAAAGCTAAAATGGTGTCTAGCTGAGCTGTCTACAAATGAATTCAGTCAAAACCCCTAAAATATCTGTCTGCCCAAACAGATATTTCCAATGACACAAACACACACACACTGCTGGCAAGCAATGTATTCAATGTAAAATGTTTTTGATGTTGCTATGGTACCTTTGAATACCAACAAACTGACATCTTTGAAACACTTTGAGAGATTCTGACAGCTCATTGTTGAAACCGAGGACTATTTTTGCTCTCACTGGCTATAAACTACATGTTTTTTCCACTTAATCTCTGGCTACATGTCCTCAACTGTACTTAGCAGGCTCTCTACTTAGGGGAGGTTTCTCAGCATGTGCAAAACTACATGTGAAATGTGGATTCATCCTGTAAAACTCCTATAGGGACAATCAATGGAAGCACAAGTGCAGTGAGGGGATATACTGTACATGTATCATAGTATCAAAAGCATCAGCATAAGTACTGGAATCAGCAGAAGAATGTTTGTATGCAGGAGCTGAGTGAAGAAAGCAGCAAAGTACATTTGAGCTCCATTCTATTGTAGTTCAATGTCAGTTACTGTGTAACCATACTGCCAACACTGCATCTCACTCCGATCACTCAACCCATGACTGTAGTAATATTTTGAAGTCCCAGGAGCCCTTAAATGACAGACATGCATGTACTAGGCTTAACCATACATTTACTTTGAATTTACACTACCTTCTTTGATTTCCAAGACAGTTTTGTTCTAAACCACTTCTGTATGCTGTGCACACCCCATACTCCTGAAACACAATGCTGATCAGTAGAAATAAATACTGCTAGACAACAACAACACACTTCTAACTAAAGCAAATGTGCTATGGCCAAATTACTAAAATATTGGAAAGGACAATATCGTTCTCTCTTTCATGGTTTCTTTCATGCTCTCTCTCTCTCTCTCTCTCTCTCTCTCTCTCTCTCTCTCTCTCTCTCTCTCTCCTTTACACACAAACACGCAATGCTCAGTTCAATGTACCATGAAAAATGAAGCACTTTGGTAATAATACGTTTTTTCCCCTACAGAATCATTATTGAAACTAAACTGGACAAAGAAAACACTCCAGCAAGATCTGACTACAAAGAGGCTGCCATCACCAATAGGTGGGGGGGTTCCATATCTGGGACAAATATAGACACAATTATATCCCGCAAAAATAAATGGTGATAAAATAGATACACACCGTGGACCATGGAAAAGTTCCAGTTATATATCTCAGTCTATTAGGAAAATAATGTTCCGTTCAGATAGCAATAATGATCTGCCATTACCCTTTTGTAACATCTTATGATTGTTGTCATTATTCAAAAGGTCCGCTGGCCTGTCACAATCATCATCGGTCACCTGTATAGAAAAGCTGAGGCCTCTAGCCACAGATGGTTTAATGTTTAAAGGTGTTATACAATATTTAAACTTTTGTTTAAATTATGTGTTATGGTGTCCTGAACATAAAATTACATCACACTCCCTCTGTGGGTGTTGTAATCCCTGCTCCTCTGTACTTTGTTCTCACTGCCATGTGCATGTGTGTGTGTGTGTGTGTGTGTGTGTGTGTGTGTGTGTGCGGCTCACAAAGCATTTGTTTTGCTCTGAGGTGCTGGTACTCTTAATGTGACATCTAGTGGCAGAAGGTCATATTAATCCACTTTTAAGCAGAGGATTTTTAGCTTTATTTGAACATGAATAGAAACTAGCATGTCAACATTACCTGCGCATCCACCAGGGTTGCGTTGGTGAGACTCTCGTTGACAAAGACGTGAACCAGGGCAGTGGCGCAGAGCGATGGCACCCCACTGTCGTTGACCCGCACCACCAGGCGATGCAGCCCCCTATGGCGCCTCTCCAGGGGCTCCGCCACCGTGATCACCCCATTGGCGTGGCCAATCTCGAACAGCCGGAAGGGGTTCCCCCCAACCAGGGCGTAGTGGAGGTCGGCGTTGGGGCCTGCGTCGGAGTCCGTGGCGGTCACGGTGCGGACCACGGTGCGTGCACCGCTAGCCGGCGGCAGCAGCGTGTAGGACTCGTTGCCGGGGGCGGTGACGGCGGGAGCATTGTCGTTCTCGTCTGTCACGAAGAGCGAGACAGTGGCGGTGGCCGTCTTGCGGGGCTCGCCCCCGTCTACCGCACGCACCCGGAAGGTGTAGGCAGACAGCTTCTCACGGTCGAATGAGGCGGAGGAGAAGATGGTGCCTGTGTTGTTCTCGATGGAAAACACCTGCTCCTGCCCTTTAGCTCTGCCCTCCCCCTCCACTTTGTCCCCACCCCCGTCCACCTCCACGAAAAGGCTGAGCTCGGCATTTTCCCCTTCGTCGGCATCGGTTACAGTTACCATACCGACGGGGCTGTTAGCCAGCAGGTTCTCCTTGACATAGAAGGTGAAGATCTCCTGGACGAACTTTGGAGCATTGTCGTTGCGGTCTGTAACCTGGACGACAACCGTCGCCGAGCCCTGAAGGGAGGGTGTGCCTTTGTCCCGGGCGATGACGCGGAACTCGTACCGCTCCCGCAGCTCGCGGTCCAGGACGCCGGCGGCACGGATGTCCCCGTTATCAGCATCAACGTAGAACGCCCCGTTGACAGAGGGGTCTAGGGAGTAGGCGATCTCGGCGTTCTTGCCGCTGTCGGCGTCCGACGCCACCACGGTGACCACTCGTTCGCCGGGCGAGTTGTTCTCTGCAAAGTGGACCTCCACCACGCTCTGGGCAAAGACGGGCGCATGGTCGTTAATGTCCACCACACGCACCAGTAGGGTGCTGTTGCTGGATAGGCTGGGGCTGCCGGAGTCCACCGCCACGATGGTGACGCTGTACTCTTTGGTGGCCTCGTAGTCCAGCAGGGCAGAGGTGTGCAGGAAGTACTTTTTACGGTTCCTGTTGAAATAAAATAATAATAAAATAAAATACATTTTACACAATAAATAAATAACATTTACATTTTTGAATAAAAAAAACAAGTAGAACAATGGCCATTGTTTTACTTATTTGTTCTGCCCAAGGGCAGTGCCGTTGACATTCGATGCCATTAATCATCTTGATTACTCTCCAATTACTGCAGTGTAGAACATGTGTTGCAATTTTGAGACCTCATTTTAACCCAGATATTTAATCCATCCCCAATAAAGCACCTTCCTTCCCCTTATATAGCCTCAGGGGCTGTTTTTCATATTCAGTAAGTGGCAGGGAGGCCTCAATTACCTTAAAATTCTGTCTATACTGTATATTCTCAGAACCTTGAAGAGAAAATATGAATAAAAAGGCAACCATATGTTGAATGGATCCAGAGATGCTCTATTAAATTGGCTATTTCTAGAACATGTACAAACACACACATTAACTGAAGAAGAAGCAGAAGAAGAAGCAGGAGTCTACCTGTCGAATGCCTCGTCGGCAGGCAGAGGAGGGAGCGCCGTTTCACCGGCTGGCTTCAGCGTGAAGGGCACATCTCCAACCACCGTGCATGTCACGGCCCCGTTCTCCCCCTGGTCTCGGTCCGACACTTGCACCAGGGCCACCGGTGTGTCCACCAGAACGTTCTCCGGCACCATGGCCGCCCCGTCCCGAACGGGAATGCGTCCGATCTTGCGGATCTCCACAACGGGCACGTTGTCGTTTTCGTCACGGACGGCCAGCACCACATTGGTGCGGTCAGTACGGGGCGGCTGGCCACGGTCCCGGGCCGTCACGGTGAACCTCAGCTGGGCCACTTCCTCCCGGTCGATTCTGTGCAGGACGCTCAGCCACCCGGACGCCTCGTCCAGCCTCAGGAGGCGCCGGACGGACTCGGTGGCGGCGCCGAAGACGTACTCGACCTGCCCGTTGACGCCCACGTCGCGGTCTGACGCCCGCACTTGCAACACGGGCGTGCCCGGCGGAGCATTCTCTGCCATCTCCGCCTCATATGTAGGCCTCTCGAAGCGCGGGCTGTTGTCGTTGACGTCTGTGATGGAGACGCGGAGCAGCGCCTGGGAGGAGCGTGGCGGGTTCCCGCCGTCCCGGACCCTCAGGATGAGCTCGTAGGAGTCCCGCTGCTCCCGGTCCAGGGGGCCCTTCACGATCAGCTGCGGCTGCTTCTCGCCGTCCGGCGTGTCCGCCACCTGGAGCTCGAACACGCTGCTGCGAGAGCCTCCCACGCTGTCGCCTGTCCTGCTCCTGCGGTCCCCCGCTCCCCCGTCCACTCTGGTCACCGGGTTGGCGCCGGCCAACGTGCGCCTCGTCGTTGGGCTGGAGGAGGCCCCGGCAGAGGCAGTGCCTCCCTCCTGGATCAGCTCGTACCTGTCGATGCCGTTGCGGCCAAAGTCACGGTCCGTCGCCGTGGGCAGCAGGTAGAGGGTGCCTATCGGCCGGTTCTCCTCCACCGAGAGCTGGAGCACGGGCGAGGGGAAGGCGGGCGTGTTGTCGTTGATGTCAGTCACCACCACGCGGCCCTCGTATAGGTCCACCCAGCTCTGTAGGGGCCCGATAGCTGACACCTCAAAGTCCAGGAAGCACTCGTTCTCGTCAAAGATCATCTGGCACTGCGGGAGCTTCTCGCGGTCGATGCGGCGCGCACTCGTAGTCAGCTCACCCGTCACGTTGTCAATCTTGAAGAACTCCGACCCGCTCTCCAGGGCAAAGGTCATGTCCCCGTTGCCCCCCGCCATGAGGGCCAGGTCGGCGGCCACGTTGCCGATTTTGACGTCCGGTGGGCCCTCCTCCGCCACCCGGTACCGGAGGGCCGAGTCGGCCACCGGCAGCTGAGTCAGCAGCTGCAGCAGCAAGACCACGCGGCTCAGAGCCTCCGCTCGTGCAGTGGAGGAGTACACTGCACCAAGCCCCCACATGGCTCCTCTCTCTCTCTCCCTCTCTCTCTCTCTCACTCTCTCTCTCCTTATGGTGTGTTGCTGCCTGAGTTGAATCTAGGTGGTTTGTTTTTCGCTGTCAGGGTGTTTTTGCAGTTTCTCCGTGTGCCTCACAGCGTGGCTCTGCCGTGCACCTATACAGTATATGCTCTCGTTATCTCCCCGGCTCTCTCGCTCTCTCGCTCTCTCTCTCTCTCTCTTTCTCTCTCACACTCTCGCTCTCTCTCTCTTTCTGCAGAATCTGCGCCTGAGGTCCGGAGTACAGCTTCTGAGCACTCACGCCATGTAGATCACTTTAGCAGGCTTTCTTCCTTATATCCCTCTGTCTTCACGTGTTTATAATAACCTATATAGGCCTAATGATCCGCTGGTTCACTGGGCTTATTATGGCACAAAGATAGACACGAATATATTAAAAGAATTCATCGTGCATATAACAGGGATAACTATTCATCCGCCTCTGATTAATCCAACCGACCCGTCTTCTCTATTTTTCTCGTACCGCAGAGAAAACCCGATGTCACCCGTGGATCCTTATCACCTCATAAAGGCGTTTGTAATTTCTTTCTTTTTTAAATTCCAGTTCTAATGGGGCACTGGGGTTTCTCGCGCTTTAAGAGTTAGCTACTGTGGAAACTGCAATGCAGCACTACACAAAAGAAAAACTGTCCGGCTCAAGGAATTAACTCACATCCACCGAGAGGCATAACAATCTGATTTAAAAAAACAAAGTCTAACGGATGCTTCCACTCGCAGCGTTATATCGTTTTTCTTACCTTGCCAGTCCTATGGTGCGCTTAGTGCTTTTTCCCGCAGTGAAGCAACGTGCCAAGCCGACGGATTCCTTACAAGTTATAAGTCAAGAGCGCGTTTCAGTGCTCAGACTTATCGGGGCATAAAACAATCCTTGTTACAAAAGATAGGCAAAACACGGGCCATTAACACCCGGTAAGTGCTCAGCGTATATTCCGAAAGCGTCGGCGCGGTTGCTTTGTCTGTGAACCGGGTGAAATGCGTCTTTTCCAAGAGTCCCGCATTCTCTCCTCCTCCTCCTCTATGGCTTTTTCTCTCACCTGCACGTTCTACTGCACTGCTTGTGCGCGCGGGACTACACTGCTGCTGGTCTCAAATGATGCTGCAGTCTCTCGCGCTCTCCCTCCCTCTCGCTGTCTCTCTCTCTCTCTCTCTCTCTCTCTCTCTCTCTCTCTCTCTCTCTCTCACACTCTCTGTCTTTCTCTCTCTCTCTCTATCGCGCGCGCCCTCACTGCTCACTGCAACATTTTCCTGACCGCGTAACTTGATCGGCGAGCTGTAACAGGAGAGGCGCGGGTGGTGTTGGGTCGCCGTGCGTGTATGTTGGCTACGGGGTGGACGGCACCTCTCTCCTCCCCCTGTCATAGAAAGATTAAATGGTTCGCTGTCCCGGCTACTGACGGCACTGAGGGAAATATCTTTATTCACAAAATAGGCTAGGCCTACAAAGGAGAGAGTCGGGGGGATGTGAGGTGGGGGCGCTGAAACCGACTAAATTGGCATCAGTGCAAGCAGGCCCAATGCATACTCTTATTTCTGCCATTTCAGCAATTTTACTATACGGTGGTGTATGAAGCACTTAATTTACTCTTTTGGGAGATAAGACAAAATTATCACGGCATGCAGCTTTAGGATATTAGACTGTTTGTTCACTTGAGGTGAAAACCACATCACAACAGCAAGTTGATACACACAAGGATTCATTTAAAAAAGAATGTCATGCGCTATATATATTTTGTGCAGGTTATTTATAACAACATCACATCATAATAAAAATATGAATGGCAACTATACTGTTTAAACATACTTCGCCCTTCTTTGTCTCACTGCAGTAATCCGCGCACACGCGCGCGCGCACACACACACACACGCGCACACACACGATCACTTTGAACACATTTCTGCTAGACCAGTATAATATGCATAGTGACTCTCGGCGGGCCGAGCAGCGTGAGCGCAATGCAGCATCCGGCTGCTGCCGCTCTATAAACGACGAGCATATAGCGAACTAATAGTATGATGCTCAGGGGCTGTTCTGTTCGCTCCCTATAGCCAATCGACATTGGGCAGGGTAGTTTACCGAACATGTGATTTTCCCATGCCATCAAGGGATCTGGCTGGAAAGTAGAAATGGGCTTCCCCAGTTCTCCGGAGTGTGTGCTTGGGTTGTAGCAATAGGCTATAGGAGAACAACTGGCATATTGGCAGAAAGGCGAAGAGGTCAAACGAAACTACAAATATATCTCTCTTTCTTCCCACCACTTTCCCCAATACACACACACACTCTCTCTCTCTCTCTCTCTCTCTCTCTCTCTCTCTCTCTCTCTCTCTCTCTCTCTCTCTCTCCTCGCTCTCGCTCTCGCTCTCTCCACTCACTCACTCACTCCCTCTCTGCTGCGTCAGGAAGAATAGAGGATGTGAGAGTGCTTAGCATTCTGGAGGCATCGGAACGCGGTCCCTCCCTGCGCACCTGCGCCCTCTGTTGTTCGATCCACTTGGGCTTTGATTCCCCTCGAAATCAATCGCGGATGTGGTCGGGTCGGGTGGCGTTGGTGCACGGGGCTAGGGGCATTTCTGGGTGCGTTGGTTTAGTCCCTGGGCATGTGTACGCACATCCTGTATACGCCGCCGTGTGTGAGATGGAAAGAGGAAGAGAGCGAAAGCTCATATGCTGAGTTAATTCACTTTAAATTGATTATGGTAAATAGTTGCAGAATTAAAATATTGAAAGAAAATAAACCTATTGAGAAACATAACATTTGACTACATCACACATTTATAAAGTCTTTTTGAATTGTAATATATTGAAAATAAAATGTATTTAATACAAAAACAACCATATAATGACTTAATGATAATAATTGTGTGTGTGTGTGTGTGTGTGTGTGTGTGTGTGTGCATGTCATAAACCCCATGGAAACTAGTCAATGGTTTACTATAGCCTAAAAGCACACAGCTATATTTAGCCAAACACAAAATATAGAAATACTGGCTTCACCACAAGTACAAGAAACATCAGAAAACTAACAGATTATTGGCATACATACCTGCAGCACTCAAATGCAATTATTATTTAAGTGAGCCATAGGAGTTCAGGTTTTCTGGATGTCCTTGAGACATAGGTTACAATATGTGAAAATATGTGACTGTATGTTGTTATTAAGTCGAGGGTTGCTATCATGGCATAGTTATTATATACTAGAGCTGCTCCTATTGAGCTCTAATTATGCAACACTTATAGAAAAGCCTTTCTACTGCAGTTTATTCATGACTTGCTTTGAGTGAATTCTGTATCTGTATCCTGATATCACAGCAGAGCAAGGATGTAAATTATATTTGAATGAAAATATGTATGAATGATGCAGTACACTGTCAAACAAAAGCACCCTCCAAATACACACACACACAAACAAAGGTGTTTTCACCTTAATTAAGAGTGAAACGTGATTTATAGCATCTGTGTGGGACTACGTGTTTATTTGGCCTGGGGGTAAAAACACCATCTTTGAATTAACAGCTTTCAACTACAGTACATGCTCAGTGAGACTTCCTCAGTGTGTAACATGCAGACACACACACACACACGCACACGCGCACGCGCACACGCACGCACACACACACGCACGCGCACGCACGCACGCACGCGCGCATGCACGCACACGCACACGCACACACACGCACGCATGCGCACACGCACGCGCACGCACACGCACACGCACACACACGCACACACATGCACACACACACAAACACAAAATATCCTCAGGTCTGTCTGTTTGTCTGTCTGTGGTGTGTATGTGTGTGTATATATATATATATATATATATATGTGTGTGTGTGTGTGTTTGTGTGAGACTATACAGTAGGTGAGCATTAAGTGATAATTTCTTGTTTTTAGTGCTAACACACATGAGAAAGTATGATGCTCTTTAAATAAAAAGTCCCAAAGGATTATGCCATAAACTGATTAAATCACTTGGGCTCCTTTTATTTTGCCACCCTATATCACATCACACACACACGGTATATATAGAAGCCACATTTGCAGGTGCGTGTGTGTATAAGAGTGAGAAAAGAAGATGAGCCACCTGTGTTATACACACACATACATATAATAAATATATTATTATAATATAAATATATTATAAGGAAAAAAATCACACATCATTTAAACAGATCCACAAGGTGGTTATAAAAACTATTCAGTCACCCCTTCTCTCTCTCTCTCTCTCTCTCTGTCACACACATACAATCCTATTAAGGTCCCAAACCGCCTAGCTGTCAGGTCTTGAATTAAGGTACGACATTTAAAGTGTCTTGACAGAGCGAGCACTGAGCGTATGCAATGCATGTAGATACTCAGACACAATCACGCGCGTATGCACGTGCACACGCACACACATTCACTAGTTCGTCGTTTGCATACTTTCCCTGATTGTTCTATCTGAACCCTCTGTACTGAGTCAGAAGATGTCTGGCCCTTTCTTGCTATCTCTTTATTACTGTGACAAAAAGAGAGATTGCACAGGCTTCTTTTCTCTGCCAAAGCCTCACTCTGTTGCCCGCTCCTATTTCATTCTCAAATTCACAGTGGCGCTCTTATTTCTCTTTAAAATGAGGTTTCTCACATCCCCTGTGAATGGCAATGTAACGAGGTGCATGTTAAAGTGGCGCTATGTGATTTTTTAAATCTTGAGTCCATAGGGTGCATTTCCAGGTCTGCCCAGTTCGATCCTTGGTCATGCCCAGAGACTCGTTGTCACTCACTGTAATGCTCCTTCGCTATAGATTCTAGCTAACACGGCCTTGATAGTCCTAATTTGAGTCTTTCCAGCAGAATACAAGATGTGTTTATGTGTCTCCTTGCCCTTTCAAAAATGTTGGCTTCCATAATGTTTCTGAGCGTGCCTTGTGTGCCAAACATTTTGTTTCACATTGCTTTTGTTTTTAATTTCTGCCGTTGTTGTTCATAAGTGTGACTTCCTTGGGATGGATGATGTCACGTAGGCATGTTTGGTCGTGAGCTGTGCTGTCATTTAAAGGTATAGTCAGGCAAAATCAATACACTGCTTTCTTCAATGCCAGAGGGTGCTCCCTCAGAAGCTCTGCCTTCCACATTGGAAACACATTGCCAAGGCCATGACTGTGGAGCAGTCTGCCCCACTATGTGTGTGTGTGTTTGTATTTACAAAGTCACGGCTGTGTAGGAACCCCGGATTATGTTTAAAGCACACACAGACCAAGCAGCAAACGGACCATGCGTATATATTAAATGAATCTGACTAAAAATGAATTATCTTATTGATATTGCCTTTAAGTGGCCACAGCAAAACATGTAAAGTACAAATCTCTATAAACAGATATTTGAATATGAATATACATAATCTGTAGGCAGTGAATTAACATTTTCTGTTTCAGGTTGTTTGTAGTAGAGTAGTTATTGACCAATCATGTCCATGTGGAGAGAAAATTAGGCGAAAATAAATGCAATAAAAAAATTAAAAAAGGCTATGGTCTGATGACAATTTGGTTTTTATTATCATTCATATGTGGATATCTGTTAATGATTAGCTAACTAAACTCCAACTCCGTTCTCGCATCTCAAAAAGAAAATTGGATTGCAAGTGATGACCAGCTTACTGAAGAAGGCGTCTTGGCCAGGATAACAGAACCCTGGAAATACCCCCAAACAATGTTGCCCCAAACGTTTAATCGCCATCAGATGATTAAGCCTAAAATAGTATAGTCCGATGCTACCTTGAACACTATTGGTTATTTCTGAAACGTTAAGCTCCTCAACAGGCACCCATAATTGTTGTTTCTGTCAGTCTGTTGTCTGTCTCGTGTTTATTAGTCTCGTTCTAGTCCATGTTTCCCGTGATTGTAGTCTGTGTTTCTCCCCTGTTGCAGTCCATGTTTTGCTCAGTTGATTGTGGTATTAGTTTCACCTGCCGCTATTTGTCTCTGTCCAATGATCTGTCTTTCCTGTCTACCGACCTGCTATTTAAGCCATTGTGTTACTCCTGTCCTTGTTGATAGTTGTTCTTTGTAAGTGCTTTGTATTCCTGTCCTTGCATTGTGTTAATAATTAAAAGCATTGAAGGTCTATGCAAGTGCTGTGCAATTTGGCACTACAGGAGGTAGGACCACCGTTTTAATGCGAAATGTATCAACGTTTGTCAGCATGTGTCAATAACTTATGTCAACGGCCATTTCATTAGTGCTTCTATAAGCCAACTTAACTCAAACATCTGTCTTTACTTTCTCCTACTGTATATATGAATAAATACAATCACTGCAGAAATCACAGGTGTGGTTTTGTTCATGGCAGTCAATCATTTTCTTTGTATATTACTCCATGTGGATTGTTCAGTTAATTTGAACAATATTATTGTTATTTTCACTCTCCAACCCCACACAAGCATACTACTAAAATTATTATATTATACCAACACACACATGTGCACTCTGTATTTAAATGCAACACACCTCTCACCATGCTTATTGTTTTCCATCTCATCTAGTCTGTGCATGGTATGGACAGATTAAGTGAGAAGTTGGATGAAGATAAATGAGTCTATACTTATATAACTATAATATGAGACCATATTTCAGTGAGCTACAGTATTGTTAATTTCATATACAGGTACATTCCTCAATTCCTCATTAATGCATCTGTGGAAGTAACCACAGATGTGCTGTGCCTTTGGGGGGGCTTTCACGCAATATAGCAGTGTACCTTTTAAATTACAATTGAAGAAGAAGAAGAAATCAAGAATAATAATAACATCTTAATAATAGCTTAATAATAAGCTGCAGTGGCACAAAATAAAATGTCTCACTGGAGCATCATAGAGCATCACCCCTTGAAGCGTCACCAGGCTCCTATAAACGCTGACGAGGTTAAAAAGCAGCCCAGTCACTTTTAATGAAGATGGCGACAGCCTTTCTCCCCCCGCCCGTCATCAGAATAGCAAGCATGCTGGCACAGACAGCGCAGTGGCTTACCCCCAATGGAAATCTACTGCTACAGCACTAACTGTCAAGAAGTTACAGACCGTCGGCAAATGGAGGCTGAAGCCAAAACAAATACCTTCTTTCTCTTCTCTGCCACCCGTCTCTTTTATTTTTTTGTTGTTTAGGTGTCTCTCTATTGTGGCTGACATATTTGCATTATTCCTCCAATCCAAATGCCAACTTCCAAGCATGCCAAATGACCATATACTGACCACTATCTGGGAAATATGATAAAGAGAGACACCGAACAATCACAAAATCAGGCCACTCCTAATCTGCTTGCAGCAGGTATTCCTTTGTGGTGGAAATCATAGTTTGATTTCCGCTTCTATCCCGTGGGGGAAAGTGTTAACTGCACGCTTGGCTGCAAATATCATATCTGGCCATCTGCACAAATCTGACTCAAGTCTTGGGACTGACTTGCAGTTTAACTGGCTGAGATCTGTGTGTAGCAGGAATCAAGGGCGAATCAAACAGCCCTGCAATCCTTGGCAATTTGTAATGTGGAGATTATGATCTGCGCAATTGTCTGATATGAGGGATTAGTCTAGCTGCTGGGTCTCCGTGGGGCTAGAAATGCTTTTAAACAACTTCAATTAACCAAATGATTGTGAAAATGTTGTCAGCAAATGAGCTAGCCGATATTCATCTGGAGACATTTAGATCTAAGGCTTTTGTGTCAGATTTGCATTGTCCTTATTCAGTCCAACATCAATTATCCTTCTAGGTACAATTTGCCTTTCACAGAAACTGAACATTATTTGAGTAAATTAAAAAAGTTTGTTTGCAGAGAGGTATTGTAAAATATTTAACTATGTTTATCAATAGTGTCAACACTATTCAACACTATACCTTTGGTGAGACAAAGGCAATATCTAGACCCTAAAGCTTATCATGATCAAATCGTTTGAAAAGGGTCAATAACTAGATTTGATATTGTTTACATTCAAGTAATCAAGCAGATGTTTGAGCAGGTGGGATGCTTGATGGAAAGACAAAAATATGGTAATGCAATAGATTAGAACATGACAATGAGAGCGCGACAACACACATTGGGCGTTGTAGTAGAACATAACTGGGTCTGACACAATACAGGGAGTGACGACCATGTTGGGAGGGAAGAAAACAAGTGCTGTAATGAATCGGCGTAATCTCGACAGCGTTTATTTCACCATTCGCTTGTATTCCCACACCTGGCCTTGCGAGACACTTCCTCTCTTTATTAGTAAGGAGCCACCGCTGCGCGCTAATGAAGGTGCTCGGCCATCCTCCATGTTTCCTGTGTTTGTGTCTGTTCACAAGTCCATTTGCGTGTGTGTGTGTGTGTGTGTGTGTCGCGTCGGCATATTTTCCTTTGATTAAACCCCCGCAACGGAACAACGCCTGCTGTCTCTATCTGCTAACTCCCACCTTTTGTTTCTGACCTTTCATGGAAAATGTGCACGCTCGTTGGCACATGTCGTGGACACACATGCACACGCACACACACGCACACATGTAGCAGTGATGGATGGTGTTATTACCTGAAGCTCTTAAGGGGCAGAGAGGTGCTTAAAAGAGAACAAACACAACGGAGTGTTTGTGCGTTGTCATCAGGGATTAACACAAAGGTGCGGGCACGCCGACAAGAGCGCACGTGCCCTCTTGCTCCCAGACACACGTGCACACGCACACACGCACACATACGGAACGCTGATTCTCAATATTAGTCACAGATATAAACACATTAAATACACCGGAGCTTCTGTGGAAACATTATATACCGCGGGGAGATGCTATCTGTTTACCCTTCTTCATTCAGCTGTTGCACTTTGCTACCACTTGCTCTCTCACCTGTGAAAGGGATTCATAAATCATGTATTAGCCCTCCTCAACAAACACAGTGTTTAGAAAACAGATCAGAGCGTAAACGCAACATAAAATGCAGCCAAACATTTCTTCTGGCTTTGTTTTTTAAACACCATTACTGCTACTGCGGGGGGTGGGGGGTTGTTACACTGACCTTGCTTTATTGCTAGATGGAGTAAATGCAACACCGCTATTTCCATTGGTTGATCACCCTCTTCATGAAAGTGATGAGTCTGAATGGATAAGGTTTCCCTGATAGTCGGCTTTGAAGTCTCAACCTCAATACACAAAATATAGATATCTCCCTCCACCCCCCACCTTCCATTTCTCAGCCCCTTTCTTCCCCTCATCTCCATTTTTGCTGATGGCCATTAATATTTAATGTGTAATGTGGCTCCTTTGGATAGTGTGGGCATAGTGTGTGTTGGTGTGTGTGCATATGAGAGCGAAAGCCAGAGTCAGTGTGTGTTTATGTTGGCATATGTCTGCTCTTGAGTGTGTGTGTGTGTGTGTCTGTGTGCGTGCGTGCACGTGTGTGCGCGTGCCAATGCTGCAGTATCGAATTCTGCTCTCCCAGCTGTCGGCATGGTTGCGATCTGTCTGTCTACCTCTCAACCTTCCACCCCTCCTCCTGTTTCTCTGTCCATTTGTCTGTCTGTCCCCTCCCCTCCATCCCTCTGGTCAACAGCTTCCTTCTCCTGATCTCCAGTCCTGGCCGTCTTGTCATCTGGTTCTGTCCCACTGCTCGCCATCACTGCTAACCAATGCCCTCCTATGTGACATGGTGGTCCTCCGCTGTAGTCAAGACCACGTAAGATAGCACGTCTTTGTGTAGAGACCATATAGAGTCAAAGAGTCCCAGATTCAAGTCACGGCATGACCACTGCCGGTCCAATGGAAGTGTATGAGCCCTATTTTAACGATCTAAACGCACGGTCAAAACCGCAAAGGCGAAACTTATGTTGAGGGACGTGTCCGGGCGCATGTTTCAAAAGTTACTCTTTTGTTACTCTCTTCATTATTCATGGGCGTGTTTTGGCGTAACATACAATAAACCAATCTGAGTTTCATCTCCCATTCCCTTTATAAATCCAGGCATGCTTGCATCAAAGGCAGATTGATATATACTGACAGGTTTAAGGAAGCACTGGAGCAGACCATGCAATCGCTAATAATCCTAAAATATGTTTATGTAGGTTACACACTAATGATATTTCTCATTGTACGTCCATTTATGTGTAACAAGCAGAGTGTACACACATTGTCCACCTGCCATAGGCGATACTATATTTATAATGCTCCTCGCGCAGACTTTAGACCAGGTTTTTTCTGGTCAATCACGCTGGTCACTTTCCGCTGCCTCAAGCTGGATCACACTTCAGGTTTAGACCAACACACCCACCGCCACTCAAATGGGCGCAAGTGCATTTGCAATTTAGACAACGTGGGCGCTGGACAGGAATCTGCATCAGTCTGAAACTAGACAAGACACTTGCGTTCCCGCTTTGCACTGCATTGCACCGGGTGTAAGATAGGGCCCCGTACTTTCATGAATGCAGAGTGCAGAGATGGTTTTTGTGCGTTCTGAAAGAATTACACATTTTACAAAACATTATATGCTTGGTTGAGGTGCATATGGGACAACACATTTAAAGCTATGGGAAATTGAAATCCCAATGCCCAAACAGGAAGACAAAAACGGAATAATTCTGAATTTATCAGAAATAACATTTAAAATTACTTTAAAATGCACTGTATGACGAAATACAGGAAATGTTCACTGAAGGCTTGGACAAGCTGTGGTAAAAAGCAGATGCAGACATTTGTTTTCAAATGTATTATATTTTCTATACTGTATAACTGTTTTATTCAATAAAAGAACAAATGTGCCCCTTTTCAGTTGTATTTTACTGGTAGTCTTGTGATTGTAAGTCATGTTCTTCTGTCCTCAGAATATTCACATAAGAAGCTTAAAATTGGCAAAACAGTTAGGTTGAGGATAAAGATTTTATTGCGCTTGTGTACATGGGGAAGAAACTGTATGTAACTGTTTGTAACTGTAAACTGAATCTGTATGTCTTTGAGAGAGTGAGAGTGAAAAGAGTATAAATGCATGTTGATTCCAAGACAAGAAAGACCATGAAAATGTGTCTCAAGACCATTATCGAGTACCACAACGCTACGGCACTCAATCCATTCAAGGAGGGTACGTGTAAATAAAACCCCTCAAAATGTGATCAAGTACAAAGTTGTTTCATCAACAATAAACTCAGAAGAACATGTTTATATAACATGATACACCTATGCTGATGTCATACAGAAAGAGAAGGGTAATTGCTATGCCACTCATTTCAGTGTCTTTATTGAAAGATGAAAAGAACAAAGAAAACTGGAGGGATTCAGTGTCTTGGTCGATAATGGGAATTAAAAGGCTCAGGCATGGCGCAGCAAGGTAATGTTTGCTATGTACTTTTTTCAAAGGGGGTGTCATAGCAGGATACACACAGCTGTAGCTAATACAACTAAAAATAATGGTCTGTTGGAGCTGTCAGAAATTGATTAAAATGTTTATTTTGATGCCCTTTAACTGTGGGGTGAATACTATAATGTTATAATAACCAGGATAATATATTCTCTTCTGTTCTGTATCATAATCTTAACTTCTAACATGCCATTATATGATCTATGCATGTTTTACCTTTTACCTTGCTTGTGTGAACAGGTTCTTAGTAGATATGTTATATAACGCGCGACGGACTGGAGGCACGTTTGTGCCTGAGGTAATGGGAAAATTAATCGCTTTTCATCTCGACATTGAATTTATTGGTCAGCTCTTATACTGTATAATTTTTAGGTGTTCTAATTAGAAAAATAGAAAGCATTGCAAATCATCAATATTAGTATACTGCCAGTGATTTTCAGCAACAAACTACATACTGATGTATTGTATGATAGATAATTGTAAATTACAATTATTGCTGTAATTGTGTTAATTAATAAGAATGCACTGAAAACTAAAATATATAATAATGTAAATGAAAATTATATATAAGAAATTATACATATCTTTATATATAATATTTCAATACTGTATATAGAAATAAAGACATATTGCTCATATAATGAATGATGAGTATAACCTTATTAATTCATCACTATATGTTCCATATATTGTGGTCAATATATAGTGTATCAGTATATGTACATACAGTATATGGAAAACAAATAAGAGACCACTACTTACCTGACTCTTGACGCATGTGATAAGGGTATAAGATAAGATATTGGACAATATCATGACACTGGTGACAGGGTGATAACTGAACACTACAGACAGACAGAAAGACAGACAGACAGTTTTATGACAGCTCACATATATGTGCAAGAGCCATACTGTTGGGGAAGCATTGCACATGGCCGGTTTGACCTCTCTGTCCTCTGGCATGACACTCGTGGGCATACAGTGTGGGCGTGTCTAAGGACTGCTGGGAGACATACGTTGTGTTGGTCCATTTAATGCTATACACTCCCAGATAGCATTGTTAAAACTTTGGAAAGTACAGTGGCAGGAGCAACTTTATATTGCCTGCTGAGAAACATCCCTAAATGCCTCTTTAGGTGGCCCTGCCGGCCGCACGCGTGTGCGTGTGCGTGTGTATGTGCGTGCGTGTGTGTGCGTGTGCGAGTCTGTGTGTGTATGTCTGCGTGCG
Organism: Forbesichthys papilliferus; assembly: GCA_025399855.1. Taxonomy (NCBI): domain Eukaryota; kingdom Metazoa; phylum Chordata; class Actinopteri; order Percopsiformes; family Amblyopsidae; genus Forbesichthys; species Forbesichthys papilliferus. The sequence continues at coordinate 19,787 of JAODOY010025654.1, read as the reverse complement.
TGTGTGTGCGTGTGCGCGTCTGTGTGTGTGTGTACCTGCGTGCGTGCGCTTGCACAGCCTTGCTGCTGATTACAGGAACACACTGTTCTCTGCACCTTAATGAACAGATTCACCGCAGCCACACACTGTCTCCATTTATTACCATTGTCTCTTATTACTGTATTAACCTATACTCGTGCACGTGTGTACCTGCGCATGTGTGTGTGTGGGCGTATGCCTAAACTGTTCCAAGTTGTGCAATGGCGTGTGATTGGCTGCGGATGGCAGAGAAGGTTGGCACGGCAACATTTCCGCAGAAGGCCGTAAAGCAGTAGGCCTGGAGCGCCGGCAGCATCTGCCCCAGCACTGCTGCCAACACACACACACACACACACACACACTACAATTTAAGATATCTGCTAAAGATTGGCATTAGCTGACCTTTACTGACCTTTACAGACAAAGACAGCCACAAAAAGTTTCTACGCGTTGTTCTAAACCTTGAAAAAAACACTCAAATACACTCATATGAGTAAACACACTGAATAATAACTGAGCATTGATTATAATTCCAATTTACCTAATACAGATTAACAGTTTATTCCCATATATGCAATAAGATCTATTACCGGTACTTAATATAAGCATTTAAGTCACAATACCTGTCTATCTCTAGCAATGCTACACATTTTTTTATTTATTCATACATATTTACAGTTCATTCCCAGACATTAAATATAGGAATGTAAGTTAAAAAGCATTGCCTTTAAAAAAAATATTTGAAAGAATACTGTAAACTGTTCAATTCATCCTCTTTTCAGTTTGGCCCCACCCCCCAAACCTCTTGTGCCAATCACGTCTCTATCCTGGCACTCATCCAACACTCCATCACCCTGCTGACCTCCACTACTCTAACACCGCTATATATCTGCAGTCCACACCGCCCACGTTCAGTTGTCTCTGCACCCATCTCTCTTTCCATTCTTCTTCTCTGGTGGTTTCTACACCTGGCTAACTCCAAACAGCCTCTCTCCTGCTCGCATAAACACATCCGTATACACATGCACACACATGCACACGCATGCACACGCATGCACACACATTCGTATGCTGGCATGCTGACACTAGGGCTGCAGAAACACACACACACAGTTAGAGACAAACACTACACATAGAAACACACACATGTAAATACAGTAAAATGCATATACACATGCACAAAAATGTGCACACACACCAACACACACACACACACACACACACACACAGCAGTGCCACCCTCGATAAGGTCGCCATGACTCCCTATGACCAGTACATTCAGACAACTCTTGACCTTTCATAAGCTGCAGACAGATGAATAGCCCCTTAGCACTGTGTGTGTGTGTGTGTGTGTGTGTGTGTGTGTGTGTGTGTGTGTGTGTGTGTGCGTGTGTGTGCGTTGGTGTGTTGGGGGGTAGATCTGTACACATGCCTGTTGTGTTTGTATGTGCATGCCTACAGGGTTATACGTATGTGGAAGTGTGAAGTACATGCAAAGTAGTGTATGTGCGCATAGTGCGTGCATGCGTCTGTATGTGTGTGTGTGTGCGCGCCCTTAGGCCTGAGAGGGGTGACTGCACAGTGGAGTTTGGCACCACAAAGTGAGAAACACAAAGGGAATTCAATTGTTGTGTCTCCTGCTGCCACGTGTCTGGGTTCCAAGCGTGTATGTTATGAATCACTAGTGATTCACTAGGTCATTAAAAGGCATGTATGCTCACTTGCACACTCTTAAGGCAGTGTGGGCTTGTTTATCTCAGCATGTGAGGCCAAACCACCTCCCTCTCTCTCTCCTCTGTGTGTTCCAGATGAAGCCCCCTGGACATGTTAGCATATACTATTGACAACCAATGGGGTTTCTGCCATTCCATGGATATTTCAAAGGTTTCAGGGCCTTCCTCTGTTTTCCCTGTTGGCTATAAAGTATATGAGCAGCTATAGACAGACCCCCACCCCACACCTCCCCTGGATACGCACCCTCAACTGAGGCATACAAACGTTCTTGTAAACACAAACAGAGTGCATCATTTGCACTGTATACCATGTATTTCATGTGGCAACTGAGTTTCCCCTCAGGGGTCAATAAAAAACACAAACTTATCTTATTGAATCTTGTTTTGTATTTTATCTGAGTAAAATGGACCTTTCTGTCTTCAATGGAATTCACAGAGTATTTCCTTGGGCTCAAAGTCAACAATTGCGGTCCTTAATAAAGTTATTTTAAAAAATGAAAGCATGTCCGTCAAATATAATATTTGATCTGCCATAATATAGTAGGTAGTATGATATATTGATTTACTCTTTTTTATATTCTTAGGCTTCTTTTCATGTCTGCTAATCATATTATAGGCTTCCCGAGAGTGGTGAGGAAAGGGCAGGTGATTATTATCAAATCCTCTGAGATCAAATGCTATTGAGCGCATACAAGCATTACCATCAGGCAGACGATATACAGTAAAGAGTGCCATCCCTCAGAACCAAATGGATCATTCCACCAGAATTGCAATGCTGAACGAACTGAGGAAAAAAAATATCTGAACCTCAGTGGGTGAGGATACTACACCTCAGTGGTGGGCCAGAATCAGAATCACTGATTTGTGTTTTCCGTTTTAATATATTTCTCTTTGAAAATGTTTTAAATGTTTCCCAACAGTCTATTCTCTTAATTTCATAGCTTTTTGCTTAATTGCGCTGCTTCCAGTAGTGTATGTTTATGTCAGAGATTATATCCAATCATATTTCATCCATCATGTGTTGACATGTGAAATAAATCTACCTTGAGGCCTTCAGAATCATTAGTGTGGGTGTCTGTACTTTCAACTAAATAGCAACGGAACTGTTGCTTTTAGCCAATCAGATTTCAAGATGGCGACACTGAAGCAAGCTAGCAATATCACAAATGCACAAGCATTATTTTGTTTTTATAACCTACAATGACTGACAGGTGAAGACATTGATTTGGTTGCAGATAATAACAAAGCCATTTTCAAGACAAAATATTCAAGAGAAGCTGGACATTGTGAGAAAACGTCGGCCATCTCTGAAGCTAGCAAGGCAGTCCCAGCCGGGAAAAGGGTTTGCCTGCCACTATTAATCAAGTATCGGGTACCTACGAGCCCTTCCTTGGGTTGGCCAACTCCCAGCCTTCGAGAAACACTGCAAATTGCATCGCTGGGAATGTGCCTGTTATTTTACTTGGTGTTTCGAGACCACACGTGGTTTGTTAACTTATGTTGTCAAACCAAGGCAGCAGCGAGACACAAAAGCATGGCCATACACTAGCAACGGTGCTTTTGAAAGCGTTTGGGAAACCCGAGTGTATTTAGCTCAATGAAGTAAAGGTATTCTATAACGAAAAACCGAAGAGAAAAAAGGTTTACTTGATAAGACTATCTACTGAATAGATTGCATCATATCATTTTTGCTACATAAGATGCCTGTCTGTGATGCAGCACCCAGTTAAACTGCGTTTATGTATAATATTAATAATGATGGTTTCTGTAACCGTAGCATCATAATAATGGTATTAAGGCGTGGGTTGATTCAGGTACACCATTGAAAGTGGAAGGAGTACAGCTCGGTGATTATGTTGAGGGGTTCTGCTATTGGTGCTGTTGTCATTGTCAACTGTCTGGCAATTTCTTTTTGGCACACCGTGATTTCTGAAATGACTAATACCTTTATCTTAGATTTGCATTTCAGTGTCCGCAGAGAAATATATTCCATGCTCATTTCTTGAATTGTGCTCTACTATGGCTCCTATTGGGATTGAAGATTATCTCTGTCTATCAACCCTGTCTGTTCTTCTTGAAAAACTATACAGTATGCAGCTTTTATCAACCTAAATTACCACCGTGCATAGGACATAAACTAGACTATGCTATGTTTCAATTCTTTGTTAAATCTAACTACAGTACTGTATGTTACAAAGCAACGACAAAACTCCTCATTCCACTTCTACTGGATGTCTCACCGTCTCTTTGAACTCAACAAAAGCCATGGTAACAACGTTGCCATGGTCACCCTGAAACCGCTGGCAACAAAGGATATAAATACTTAGAAAGATAACTCCTGAGACCAAAACATGTAAAGCATATTAGCACGAGTGATTATTAAAATGTCTACATAGAAACCATACAAACATGCTAAAAGAGAAGTACACAGTAACTAATAATACAGTGTAAACACACAGAATTATACACACACACACGTGCATGCTCACATACAAGCACTGACAGCAGGCTGTCTGCTCATAACTAGAGCTAAATTATAGATCACGTATCCACTCAGAGCTTGTGCCTCAGTTTCAGGCTAAAATGCTGAGACACTGCATTTTAGCCTCTCAGCTCACCAGAGGGAGAAAGAGAGAGAATGAGAGAAGAGAATATATACAGTAGAATGACGTATAGCTATGGCACTTAAACATTCACCCCCAGTGCCATTTATGCATTTACGCTGTGCACAGAGGCAACATGAATCCAATTTCTGCCTCCATAAGGATAGCAATCTGTTGTTTTCATCTTTGTTCCCCCTCCAAGTATCTTATTTCTTTGTCTTTGCATTTTTTAAATCATTACTCCATCTGCTGATGTCTGGAAAACTTAATAAAAACATATGTCCTTATTTCATCACTCAACATTAACGTGGCACTAGTACTGTACAAATATAAATATTGTTCTTCATAGTTTATGTTTTGTTTCTTGTTTACTGTACAGTATGGTTCTATAATACCAACAGTACTGTAGTATTTTACAATTGCATTTTTTATTATATTCCCATATACAGCACTGTGTAATCTTACACACATAGATCATCTTTTATGAGATTATAGCATGCATTTCCTGATAATCTGTTTTCTCAGTTCTGTAGTACATTTCCCATGAGTTTTATTCTCATACAGTACACATTTGCACACTTGAATAAATGTCCTCTCTACCTCCAACTCTACCTATGTGATTACAAATAAATATAAACATTCTAAATTTGTCTGTGTGGCTACAAACCTATAAATGCCAATATAGAGGGATTATACTGTAGATCTATATGTAAATTGTTTTACCTCATATGTGAATGACCTTTATTGTGTTAACTTTTCTTAAAGAAAATAGCTTCTTTGTCACCTCTTGGTGATGGATTCACTTTACAGTAAGTAGTTGCTTCAGAATTGTCAATGTTAAAGTATATCCTGGCTAAAACACAAAATGAAACTGAAGGTAAAATTGGTATCAAATGACAAATAAACAAACAAGCAAGTAGACTTATAGCAGAACCCCCAAAATGAAGTTAAAACATTGAAAATGTGGATCTTTTATTGGTGTTTCCACATAAAAAAGACTGCATTTCTGATAAAGAAATGAAAACTAGACTGTTACTGTAACTATATTGCAATGTTACATTTTAAGACTCAACAACAATACAATATATGGAACAAAAAAAACACAATGTAAAACAAATCAACTTGTAGTTGCAAAACACTGACGGCGAGAGAAAATAATTTAAATAATTAAATGCAAATACAAAATACCATACTGCACATGTGATCAACAATAACTGCAGCGAACGGTTCACAAAAGGACACTTCATCTCTGACGCCTACTCAGACAAGAAAATACAGAAGGATTAGTGGAAAGAGAAATAAGACTAATGAAGAAAAATGAATTGCCTGCATAAAATAATGGACTAGTATGTACTAGACAGTTACTGTAAGACCCTATGGTCTGGAGGTGAGTAGATATGGATGGCGATCATGTTATTTGGAATGAAAAGACGATTTTGCACCTCCCCACAATTGGGTGGTTGAAACCAATGTTGAAAATCGGTAGAAAGCACCAAAGTCATTCCTTCTTGCAGAAATACAATGATTTTGCCATTTATCTAGACTCAGACCCACATTAACGGAGTGAAAAGCTAATTATTCTGATAACAACTTGTGGATGGGTGGGACATAGATTACCAATATTTCAACTATAATTGGAGTTGATAACACAAGTAACAACTTATTTTCTTGATTGGTAACTACAATATGATTTACAAAATTAAACAGCAATGAACCATACTCATTATTGAACGACACTATGTCTTGTTGCATAACACTAACAATTTTTCTTCCTTTTCTTTCCATCTTTGACCATATATCTTTTTTTACAGCGCTAATGCAACCTTATTTTCTTTCAATAAGTATACACTTACTCCTTATCTATTTCTGGTCTTCTCTATACTTACTGATAAAACGAAATAGAACAGGCAAAATAGCTTTCAGCACACCTTACCTGAAAAACAATATAGGCTAATATGTTCAATTAAATGAATAAAACATATTTATAAAACATTAAAGCACAAAAGAAACTCCACAAGGCCCCATGACATGAATACAATTCACAATTATGTGTTGCTAATAAAGAAAATCCACAACTTGGCTTTAACTCTCAATAAAACATTAAAATGGTAAAAAATGGATAATGGCTTTGGGGAGCATTTGAAAGGGGACATAGTGACTAGTCCCTAGAAGTCATTTTAGAAGCCAGAATGTCACTGATAAAGCAGCACCAGTCATTTATTAGCTTTTACAGTGGCTTCACATACAGTAGCCTTATCACATACTGTATTCCCATTCCCCATCTTAACATATACTGTGGCTGTATTATCCATAAAGTATCTGTGTCCAGTGTCTTTAGTTGTGATATGATTATTTCAGATGGATTCGTTTAAGTACATATTTAGAATATGTTTATCAAATATGATGTGCTGCAATATAAAATGTATGTGAAAGTAAAGTTGATTTATATAGCTAATCACACTGCCGTCTCAAAGGGTTGCACAGTCCCACTTTTCACATGTAAACAAATGACACCCCATTTACCATTTCCTACCATCGGGAAAAGTTTCTAAATAAATAAACACTACTTGTGGAATGAAGTGCAGGAAACCTTGGGAATTAAGGGACCACAGAGGGAGAAATCCAGAAAATATGCAGACCTTTATGTTAACTGACCCGGGCCATTAATACAACCCATTGTCGTAAAATGCATGACATCTCTAACCTATAGAAAGAACCATGCAAATGTCATCCACTACACATGCACAGATTGGTACTGTACATGTCCTCTTGAGTCGAAGTGGAATTTCCAGACAGTTTTACAACAGTTTGTTAAGTGGTTTATACGACCCAGTGTGCCGTCTCAATAAATGGAACATACCTCAACCAGAGTATCTTCAGGCTTTGTTCACACTACAGACTAAAGCTGTATGTGAAATATTTAGTATATTACATACTATTAGTACTGTACGTATATAAAAACCAAAGCTAGATATAGATGAAATACATATCTGATGGGCTGTCACAAATTAATCCCAGTGGCTGTGATTGTTGAAAAGGCTTCCCTTTTCTCCTCGGGTTACATTTTTATTAGGTGCTGGGAGCGTTAACGCGTTAATCTGTGTGATTCATTTGAAATGTTTAATGCATCTCTCTCTCTCTCCTTGTATTTACTTCCTGTTGTGGCGAATAAACTGAGCCAGACGTCAGTCAGATAATGCTCAACCATGGTAGAATTTTACAAGGAAAGTTTTCATTTTAAGTTTCCTGATGGTGCTTTGTACTAAGCGGCAGTTGTACAGTATGCCACGACTAGCGAGGTTACAAGATAGAATGTTGTACTGTAATCAGTTCTGTCTCTGTGTGCGCCCTAGTGTGCCACCCTTCTGCCATCTTGAATGTGGTCTCTACTCTCAGTGTGTTACATTCCAGACTTCTGATCCAAACCATACTAACGTTTATTAGTATCCCATAAAAAAGTCTCCCACTAACATCGATCGAACTAACTTTCCTTCCCGTCTCACTCTTCCACTACACTAGCTGGCTTCAGCCACACCATCCACACGTGCAGACTTTTCTGTCCCACGTTGCGCTACGTGATGACTTCACAGCTACCCTATAGTTCTCTCCCTAAATACTTGCAGCAGATGTAACACTGCATTGTGTATCTATTACCATTTTCTTTATAATGACGCTATAAGTGGTCTCCTCTTTAGTGTTCCAAATTGTTGGTGATTTTATTTTTACTTTAATGTATTGTACATGTACAATAAATGATTGAATATAATGCTATAGTAAGTAAATAAATAAGTAATCAATACATGTAAATGCCATGTGCTTCCTTTCAGCAACATCAAGATGCAAAGCATTGTGGGCCATGTAGTGGAAGGAGCATATCAATGCAGGAATATTCCCAGATAAGGGATTAGATTATACACATATACAAAACACAGGGCTGAATTAGAAACCACACAGTATTAAAAGTGTGTTCAGCGATTGTAAGCTAACACACTTGTCAAATTCAGAAGATATCTCTTCATGCTATCTGTCTGTTCTGTTGCAAGTAAATCAGGTGTTTCTACACAGCCCTGGCTTTGTAGATGGAAACACTAGCAAAGCGGCTCCACACAACACTATCCCATGCAGCCTTGATAATCCGTGTCCAATTTCAGGGGTGGAGCTTCTAAGGGAGCACCCTCTGACTGATGGGAGTAAACACCCAGACCACTAGACGTGTCCCCATTCCAGATCGTGTCCCCATCGCAACTGACACATTAAGGAGCATGTAGGGGTTTGGTATTAAACTCAATGACACTCAATGACACTTACAGGTAGGCATGTCCGGGTCTCCAGGTTTTCAATTCAGTTTACTAATTGCATCCCAGGGCCCCGTTTCCCGAAGCACTATGATCTTAAGATGCACTTTAGTGCCACATTATTTTATCGTCGCGTTTCCCGAAAGCATATTTGTTCACGCCACGTTAAATTCATCGTAGATTAAGGAGGGCTATGGACCACTCGTTAGTCCATCATAACAGGGCCGTTGTTGTTTTGTACAACAGCGCCTCCCTCAACAGGCTAAAAGCAACACTAGAATGCAAATAAATGCTGACTAAAAGCTATTTACACCACTGTAAACGGATGTCTGCATGATCTTCATTGTTAAACATGCAAATCGACGCAAGAGCTATAATCAGTAATTATTATGAGGCAGGTTCGATGAGGTGAAACTCACAACGAGATGGTCCAGAATGAGTAAAAATGTGCTGAGAAAATGAAACCATTTTAGCAAACATCTCTCAAGCTCTCAAAAAGATTGTAGTGACTACTATCCCCGCCCCCTTGCCCAGAATACCTTACTTTCTGTGTTTAATTCGTGCTGAATTTTAAGTATACGTTTTATTAATTTGTTTTTAGTGTATCGGGGAACAACAAATATTTGAATGACTACAGCAATTGTGATATTAATCAGACACCATTACAGAAAGTTTCATATGGAACAACATGGTTTTATATTCCTAGTGCAGGTTGAGGATACTGCATTTGATGTCATCGGTATGTGTTATGTTTTTCCTACAAGCATTTTTGTGCCTTTTATTTTTAGATGGATTAGAAAATGTATACGTATATTATATATGTGCAATACAAACTTGACCAACAGCAAGCATATTAGATATACAAAAAATAACCTATAGGCCCATAGGCTACATGACAAAACGCAGTTTTGAGGTCTTACACATTTCTTTTTCACCTGTAGGATAGTGTAAATAATTACATAATATTCAGCTACGCTATCTATCAATCTCGTTGAGTGAAATATTCCTAATCAACATTCACATTCTCCAAATTCAATTCAGCATGCTACCTTGGAATCGAGAAACGGGGCCCTGGACTCTCAGCATGAAGACCGTCTCTCTCTCTCTCCCTCTCCCTCTCTCTCCGGCCAAGAATAAAGACAGAATCTTCTTTATCCAGAAGAGGAACTCTATCCAGGGCCAGGAGAGCAGACAGGGGAAAAGTGAGGAGAGGAATGGCAAGGCAGGAAGACAAGAGGAGAGGAGATGAGAGGAGGACCCACATTTAAAAGAGGGGGAGCAGAGAGGAGTGTAATAGACATGAGGAGGAGGAGGGTAGGGAGAGAAGGGTCAATGGGTCACAGAGTGGAGGGAGGAGCGGAGTGGAGACTTGTGTAGAGCATTATAAGGAGAAGGAGGCTGTTTGCCTCACTGCCATGGTAACAGGCTCACAACCCTGCATCGCTGTCAGGAGATAAAAAACAAAATGAAGTAGAAAATAGAAGTGAGGGGAAATGACAGCTATGAACAGAGCGGGAAGGAGCAGATGGAGGGAGGAGGGGGGAGGCCAGGGGGAGTAAGACACAGTAACACTTACTGTGAGAGGAGAGGCTGAGACAACAGGATAGCCTGAGAGGGGAGGAGAGGAGAAGAGGAGAGGAGAGGAACTGGGAGAGCCTCAGAGGAGTCAAGGGGAGAAAGTAGTGGAGAGGAGAGGCACAAGCGGTCCATTCATGCAGACCTCAGGGGAGCCACGCAGGCTGAATTCAGGATAGCGGTGTCCCGGTGCCAAGCCCAGTGTGTCTGTCTCCGCTTCTGCTAGCAAGTGGATGGGCCATGTCCAGCATATCTTAGCACTGTGGACACGCATGGGCGCCATGTCACCACACACACACCCACACACACACAGACACGCACAGCGCAAACACACACACACACATGCGGGCACACATGCACATTACTGATGTGTAGGTGTGCAATTCTCTGTGTGCACACACATATTTACACGCATGCACATCTGTAAAGGATGTGCACACAAACACTCACACTCATATATGCACACATTGAGCCTGCAAATATGATTTACTAACACAAATACACACACACTATACATGACCACTGGCACATACACCCATAGACAGATCCACACTGGTGTTTATTGTGTGCACACACACTCACACAAATCACCATGAGTTTAAACACAGATGAGCCTTGCCGCAGAACACACACACACACAGACACACACACACATACACACAGACAGATACAGTGCACTGCGTATGAAGCAATGCTGTAATGTTTTGGTGCAGTCATCGTGATCACAGTAGCACCCTGGGAAGTCATGTTTGTCGCTACAGTGTCACCTAATGGGTAATGTGATGCTGAATAATGACAGTACAGTATGTGTACACACTCACACACAACCAATGCACGCAAACACACACACACACACACACACAAACACACAAAACAATGCGCACAAACACACACACACGTGCACGCTCCATGCCCAAGGACACATGCTGGAGCGTTGTAGGAACCCTAGAATATCTGGCACCAGAGTTTCTATAACCCTGTCATATAATTGGTCTCTGAGGAGGCAATGCTGCTTATAGCAGCGTTACAGCCTAATAAGCCTGTAAACACACACAAACGTGCGCGTGCGCACGTACACACACACACACACACAGTGAACATAGACACACACAAATCCCAAACAACTTGATAGTGACATGCAATCTTTACGCACACACTAACACATGCAAATTTGTGAATGCACACACACACAAACACACACACTTATAACAGGACAAACACTGACTGCACATCTAACATCTTGACAGTGACACACACAAACACACGCGCACACACACACACACACACACACACACTTACAGGACGAACACTGACTGCACAAAACCTAACAACTTGACAGTGACACGCACACACACACACACGCGCACACACACGCACACACACAAACTTTAAAACTCCAGGTACACACTGAACCCATAAAGGAACAGATCAGTTAATGGAGTCTCCAAGACAACAGGAAAAACAAACACACACACACACACACACACACACACACGCCTGGATCTGCTTTCACTGGAGCGTGAACACATTTCACATTTATCTTTAACTCTTTAGCTTGATGTTTTCGCGTGGGGGGAGCAACGCCTCTCAGAGGTGTTGTGATCAAGTCGTGCGGGTAAAGGTGTGTCCGTGTGTGTGTGTGTATCTACATGACCTTGTGGAGATGGTTCCTATTTAATCATCTCTGGGAAATCTGAAACATTCCTTTAAGATTGAACATGAAATGTAACCTTCTCTATCTTTCACTCTTTGTCCCTCGGAAGAGAACGAAAGGAATGTTCTAGTCACTGCAGATCCACACAGGGCATGTGAGTCGGGTCGCGGATGATAGATGACAGTCAGGTGGTTGGGAGAAAATAGTGACGGTGATCGTTAATTCCTGAAAGGAGGCAAAGAGGAGGATATAAAATAAGGATTAAATGGGCAAATATTTTGTCTGACGCAGAACACGACGATCTCTGGAATGTTTGTACGATTAGAAGGACGTGAGAAATAGAGAAGCAAAGATAATATCCAAGACTCAGGAAAAGGTCAGAATAAAGTATCTTGGATCTCGGTGCTGCCTGTTGCTAGACAGCAGTCTAATGATAGCGGGCGTTGTTATGATACTGCCATTCCCGGGGATACATGGGGTTTAGGTTTGGACTACGTACAGCATCTTCACTTCAAGTTGCATTCATTGATTTCTTGATATGTTTTTTTCAAAATACCATTCCCCCATGACCCAACCTGTCAAACATTACTGTAGTCTTACTCAGTACATTGGCATTTAGTTTGAGTCTTCTGGCCATACATGCTCTCCCGCTGCAACGTTGTGCTAAACCAAGGTAGTATTTTTGTTACAGACTGTGGCTTGTTTGTTTCAAGGCTGGAATTTTGTGGTTTCGTTTGGCTATATTTGCTCCATGGCCTCGAGTCACCTGTTTGAATGAAAGCACATTTACATTCAAGTGTTGGGAAATAGGCAGAGCTACAGTAAGCCAAGGTTCAGTATTTGATAACACAAAGTAGAAAATAGTAAATAACGTATTGGAACTGGTGGGGCAGAGTTTAAACATCAATGTGGATGAATGCAGCCTTAAACTAAATGTATGCTAATGCTTTTTGTCAATCCTTTATTCTCTCTTGTTTTATGAATGTAAGCTTGTGGATTACTGCACCCCTGGCTCCTTGCATCTACCCAAGTGTAGACAAAGTCTATGTGGCTATAGATGTAGGGGTGGAGAAGGTTGTGAGCCTATTCTCCCCTATCACCTATCCCAACAAGATGCCTTTTGTCTATCGCTAGATTGTCTTCATCATAAATTAGCATGTGTTCTAGGTAGTCAGCAATAAAAGCCACTCTTTAAATTCAGTAAATATTTACTCATGCATGTTCCGCTAGCTATTCGGTGTCCATGCTGTTTCTACACAACCCTATCACTGTGAATGGGAACACAAACAAAGTGTTGTAGACCACATCACAACAATATCCCAGCCATGGCAGTGAGTTTCTAATGTGTGGGGAAGAGCTTCTGAGAGAGCACCCAATAGAGAGCATAAGTCACTTTCGCATTATGGGACTGTGTATGGTAGTCAACAGCGAGAATACAATTATTTTTAGATCCCGTTTGTGACAGGAAGCACACATATGTTTGACTATTTAAAAGAAAAATCTTCGAGTCAAGAAAGTCTCAGTTTTTCTTGCATTTATTGAAGTTTACGACACATAATAATACATCATTAATACATAATTAGTAAGACTACTAACCTTGTAACCTTGTAAGTGTCATGACGTTTTCACGCCACAACCCTCAAGCCAAAGAAAGCATTGTTTTGGTGACGTGTTGTGCGAGACAAAAGCTGTAGTTCACTGAGCGGTTACACAAAACTAAAGATGAATTTATAGTTTCACAAAAACTGCAACATTCTTGACTTGAAAAATTCTCTTTTATATAAACACACGTCACATGTGTACTTCGTGTCACGATTCAAATGGGATCTAAACATAATTTTATTCTCGCCATACATATTTTTTTCAAACTAAGGTCCCATGATGCGGAGGTGACCGGCCATGGTCACTATGGTATTTAAAGATGAGGTGTTTGTGCTGAACGAGTTGAAATATCAACAATACTTCAGCATAATGACTGACTCCACCTTTAAATGATTTTGCCTATAGTAAAATACAAGGGCAAATACAGTATGGGAGCTGAAGGAGTAGAGACTCCTCCACTCAGCACACAGCTGCTTCAACCACAAAACAACACACCTCTCCCCGTCATTCCCACTGTCTCTTTAGAACAAGTGGCTACGAGCTGGCCTTGCTTGGGCCCGAGGCTCTGGACTCTGGAAGTATTTTGGGGCAACTGCTCGATCACCAGCCTCGCCCCGGCCCAACGGAGACCAATTACGACCGCCACTTATGAAGCACAAACGATCCGCGCACAAGGTAGTGGAACACCACTGTACAGTATTCTGCATGTACACACAAACACGCAGGCTGTATGCATACAGCCTGCGCTATATGCAGCAACACTGACCCAATAACATTTTGAACCAAAATATCTATATACTGTCCTGTAGACATATATAGACAGACTCTTGCTGGATATAGGATTTACTCTTCACTTTCAAATGCTCAGAAATTGGATCAATTTGCTATTACAGAAAGCCAGTATTTACGCTGAAATCCAATTTTCAGATTCCAACCAAATTGCTGCCGATATTTAGTTTCAAAATGTCAATATGATATTGATTTATTCCGCAGCGAAATGTTCCATTATTCCTTCCTTCTCTCTCTCTCTCTCTCTCTCTCTCTCTCTCTCTCTCTCTGATACATCAATTTCTATATTCTCTCTATCGCTCTTGCTTTCCTTATTTCTGTTTGTTAACAAACAACATTACCAGCCTGTCTTTCCCTGGTGCAGTATGTCCCAAAGGCTACAGCTACACTCACAAAAACCCACATACCAAATGTTCCACTGCCAAACATTATTTACCATGAGGCACTTTCACTCACTCACAATTACACACTCGCTCACATGCATGCACGCACGCACCCACGCACACACACACGCACACACACCCTGCTTGACTGTAGCTTGATTTGTCTGCAATACACAAATTACCACCTCATCTTCTCATTGTGATGTAAACACACACACACACACACACACACACATGCACACAGCCCTAGAGCATTAATCATTCATAATGAACATTACAAGGAGAATGAAGAGGTGAGGTGGGAGGTGCAATATATCTCTCCCGAAGAACCCCCACCCATCTTTCCCGTCGTCACGGTGATGTGAACTGACAGGTCACCAGATAAGGAGCAATTACCCAGAGTCATCTGGGCCAGAGCGCATAAGGTACGGACACACAGAAGACTGCACGCACGCACTCAAAACCACACACACACACACGCACACACACGCACAACGTAGCACGTTAATACAGTACCTGCAATCACATCTGGTCTGCAATAACAAGTGCATGCACTCAGATGCTGGCTCACACACACACACACACACACACACACACACACACACACTTACTGTAGAACTTAATGGACACATCCTTTTACCAATAGACAATGTGTGTGTTCGCTCACAAGCAGACAGGTTAATAGTGACTAATGCGCACAGACTTACAATGACTCAGGCACTGAGTCACTCTCTCTCTCTCTCTCTCTCTCTCTCTCTCTCTCTCTCTCTCTCTCTCTCTCTCTCTCTCTCTCTCTCTCTCTCAGGCACCGAACACATTTTCTCTCTCACACACACCTCAGGTACTGAATACTCTCTCTCTCTCACTCACACACTCACACACACAAATAAAAATCAAATAAATATTTCACTCTCTCCCCCCAGCCATAGGTAAAAAGCAAGCTGTCTCTTTGTACTGTACAGTATGTGGTATGTGCCTGCTGTGTGATCCCCCCCTTCCCCTGGGGATGACAGGCACTACAGGGAATACACACACATGGCACATGTACTGCATATAGGCAGGGACAGCTGCAGATAGTGGGAGTAAATACAGGAACCCCTTTAATGCTTTAGTAGCATTCCTGAAAACAATATAATAGCAAAAACAATAGAGTTTTGACTATATCTTAAAGATACATTGTCAATTGTATTAGTGCAGCCTTCTCTCCCAAGGTTATGACTGTGTATGTGAGCGTGGGAGGGGAGGGGTAAAGAGGCGTGATGAAGTGTTAAACGGGTGTTTTAACCACAGGTGTTACTGAAGCTGCATGTTATGCTAATACTGTTAATTGTTTTTCTCATAAAAGAAAAGTGTACTGTATGTTTTGTCCTCTGTCCCAATGATCAGCCAGGTCCCTGTCACTCAAGAAGCAGATATGTAACTTAATATAAAAGATCCTTCAACAGATATGTTACTTCATCCTAAGGATTCTTCATCAGATATGTAACTTAATCTAACAGATACTTCCAGCTATGGCACTATTAGGCCATTTAGATTAGGTATACATACAGTATAATGGGAAATAAGTCTTCATGTGTATTAGATGAGCAATCACTTCTTAAAATAAATTCAAGAAGCGATTTGAGCAATATTATACAGCAAGCTGTGGGCAGTATGTTTAAATACATACAGTATAATGACAAGGCAAATGTCACTGTTTCTTTTCAGCCTAGATTTGGAGGACTGATCAAGAAGACTGTATGTAAAGTTCTATCTTTCTTTAAAATCTTTTTTTTTTTAACTTTGTGTAAGCTGACTTTTGATTGAAGGCGATTGCCATGCCATCTGAATGTGGTGAGAAAAAAATGGTGGATGTTGTATCTAGACTGGTATAAGATAAAAACTTCCAGCCGCCTTCATGTTTATCAAAGCTTAACGTCAACATTAAAATTACCTCCACGTTTTTGGCAGATGGTTTAAAGCTCAGTATCAGAGTGCTGATTTCATAAATCACTTCAAAGGTGTTTTGCTATGGTAAATAATACCAAAAAATAGCAAGATAAGGAATTGGGCATGGCTGATGTCAACTTTGTCAAGAAGTACATATTTAAAAACAACTGAAAAATAAACAATGAATTTGATCTCAACTGATTTTTTTGGACAAAAGGTCCAAACTACTAAAATTAAAGCATTATGATGAACTTTGAATACATTTTATAGACGCAGTTGTCAAGGTCTGCCATGCTTCCCAGGTTTCCCAGCTACACGTGAACTCATCTTGGACTCTATGGCTGTATCTCAATATGCGTTCTTTTCTGTTCTTGCGTTCTTTCGAAACGTCATCATTCACAGCCAAGTACTCTTCCAATTCACAAGTTTGCATCTAGCCAAGTGTGGTGGATGGTATGCCATCCACACATTGAGCAGTGTGCAGCCCCATTGGCAAGGATGCCAGGAAAATACCTGGAGTCTGCTAAAAAGAGGTCTGGATGGAAACGAGGGTTTTATATAGCTCCAGGTGGGAGCGGAAGAGACCATTGTTGGGAATTCTGCAGGGGAGTTCCTAAATTGCTTATCCTATTGGAGTGTATATTAGTATATTTCACTATCTATTGTAATGTTTGTTTTGATATGGCAATTGTAATATGGTTAGATGTATTTTCTATATCTGTATTAGATCTGTTTAGATGGGTGCATTTTATTGTTGGTTGTTGTAGTTACGAATGATCTCCCCTAGGAAGAATAGGTGGTACGGCCGCCCCGCATATAGGGTGAGTTGGCGTTCAGATGGGGAGAGAGGATAGAGTGAGGTTCCTCTGTGGGTGACTGCAGTTATGCTGTTCAGTTGGGGGCAGAGAGGAGGGTTTCTTTCAACCGCTGTTATATTGTATATTGATTTAGTTTACCTTGGTTGGGTTTCCCCTTAATCTTTTTGTAAGTTGTTTATTTTGGTTATTTTTGGGAATAAACCCTTAACCCTTTTTTAACACATTTTATGTCTCTTGTGCCTGCTTGGTCATCCCTAACACCAAGAATGGATAAAATACCAGGAAGTGTTCAAGTGTACCAGGAAGGATGCATCCAGTGGTGGCTTGTGTGTGAACTTGTCAGGAATATCCCAGAATGCATTTTGACTCAACAAGCGGCAATGGCAGTCGAGAAAACACACAACAATATTGGCTATACTTTGTAGATGTGAGGTCCCGCTTACAGGCCGCCGGCTATCAAGCGCGCACTGTTGTCATCCCTAGGTATTGCGCATTAGCCTAGAATGATAGTCAAATATATGCATCTCAATCAAGCTCTGTCTTTGCGTTCTTGCAAGACATTCTCAAAAGGACATCTGGCAGGAACGTACCTCTCAAGAAGACAAGTATGTACCTAGCGTTCTTGGAATTGAGAAACAGCCTGTGTCTTGTCATTACACACACCTGGTTTACATTCCTTAATTAGCCACAGTATATGTAGCCCTCTGTCACACCCTGTCGGTAATTGTTTCCTGTTCGTTGCTGTGTGTTTTTGTTTAAAATAAAAATTTCCAATTGTTCTGAACCCAACCTGAGCCTGGTTCCTGCCCTTGCCACACCGCACAGTGACAGCAGTATATTAATTAATTTGTCCTTATGGGATACTAAAGTTCACCTAGTACCTTATTGATATGACCGACACATCGTTTTTACCAATTGCCTTTTTTGATCTAATGATACTCTGTTTTAAGTTATATTCATGGAGATCATATTCTCAAGTAAGACTTATATGGTTTATAGGCTCCCAGGGTAAGTCACTGTAGCTGACACTATGAAGAATGGTCTTGTATACTGTAGTTAGCACAATCACACGTTCATCACACAGCTCACACAGCTCATATCAAATGAATGTTGTGTTACACTGCAGACACATTGGATTGGAAGTACGTTCAGCTTTGCTCAGTGTACTGTACTAGAGGTACAGGTCAATTGCCACTGCAGGTCGATTGCAATCACTGTCATAACACTATTTTATTAGTTGGTATATAATTTTTTTTTAAAAGCTCTGTTTCTCCCATTGTCAAGCTCAAGTGATACTACACCCACTCTCCACTGTGGCATTTACGTTATCTTATAAGGATATCCTTCCCCCAATTCTGGGACTGTTCAATGCCATTTGGCCCTTAAACATGTATAATGGTTTGTTTCATGGTCTGGTGCCTGATTGTTTGGCCACGTTTTGCTGAACAACAATGATTATGATTTACCTATGAGAACAATTTGCACAAAATCTGGAAGGGAGATGCTGGATGAATGTTTATTCATACCACCTTTAAATTATAATAGGTTGAAATGACCACAGCATATTTTAAAGCATTTAACACCACTACTATATACTCACCATGCTGGGTAAAGTGTCTTAGATAACACGCACAACATGTTTCACGGTGCAAATAATGGGAACAACACTGAAAATCCATTATTATTTTTTATGATTTTTATTATCCTAATATACTCTTTATATTACACTCTATTGGTACTAGTTATTGTTTTATTGATTCAAGAAATGTGTTTAATTCTTCATTTAATATTTACACACACACACATCACCACAAGGCACGTAATAGGGTCAGTAAGTCTGTGATTTAACGTAACTGGCGCTATTGCAAAGGGCGACCTTTCCATAGCTGGTGGGCTAGGGTAATGCAGACGCACAGCTGCTGACACAGGTTGATGTGAGTGAAGACGTTGACACACACACACACACACAGACGGGTATTAGTGTTCATGCTCATATGTGAGACCAGGCAGGCATGCTGAGAAATATGATTCTCTAATTATTGAAGCAGATGACAAAGGAACACACACACACACACACACAGCAAATAATTACACTAGCTACAAGGATGTGCAACCACACACACACACACACACCCACACATCGGTTAATTATACACATGCACACACATGCACACACACACACACACACACCCACACATCGGTTAATTATACACATGCACACACATGCACACACACACACACACGTTTCATGGCATTTACCTAGTTTCATTGTTTTTTATTTCTTTTTGTTTAATTGCTTTTCTTCCCTTCATTTGTTCAAATGTTTTTAACTGTAAAGCACGTTGAGTTGCACATTGTGTATGAAAGGTGCTATACAAATAAAGTGTA
>JAODOY010025614.1:5011-23549 GCA_025399855.1 Forbesichthys papilliferus | reverse complement strand
CAGTGGCCAAATAGATAAATAAATTACTGTTGTTGTATGAGTCCAATATGAATGTAAGTTGAAAATGTGTTGTTTTCTTATGTTATGAATATATTTTAATGCCTTTTCCCATAACCTTTGGGATTTTAAAATATCGAAATTAATATCGATAATGCATTTTTCATGATCAATATCGCAATATCACATTTGATCAATATCGTGCACCCCTAGTTCACGGACATATTCAAATAGTTTTCACCTTTCAACAGTTTGAAGCGGTAGTTCTCGGCAAACACACATTGTCGCTGGAGTTAGGCCGACAGTTAAAATATAATATGTTTGTAATGTTGCAGCGGGCCCGTAATTAACGCTAAGAGCGTCACCGCTAAGAGCTTCACCTGTGATATGTCTGTGAACATGTTTTTTCCCCCCTGCCAAATGCCAGGTATGACCATCTGTCTGTGCTGTGTGAGCTGATACCCTTGGGAATCGCGTCGCTAGCAGCATGTCTCCAGACTCTCATCCACGGCCACTTCGGCCCCGACGCTCAGAGCAAGGTCATGAAGAGCCTTGGATTACCCTCCGTGGAGATACAGGCCATAGACGGGTTAGGTCAATGCCCTCATACAGTATGGCCCAGTAGCTTTGTAGTGTTGCTATATTACTTTATATTATATTATAGATGTCACACTAAGCGCAGCAACAGCATATGCTTAATGGGATGTGCCACACACACATACACGCGTGCACGCGCACGCACGTGCAGATGTGTCATTCTCTGCTCAGGACACCATCACTCCACTATAGCTGTACATAGACAATAGTTGTTTGCTGTTACAAAATGTTTAAAGAATGCAAGCGAGTTTTGTTTTGAACCCTAACCCTGTCCTTTCAAAGAAGTCCCATGACGCTATGCAAGATTATTTCAGGAAACAATGGCTTATTTATTACTTTAATAACAAATCCAAGGCAAGTGTTTCTAAATAGATATACCTGCTCATTGGCCTGGTGTAACCAGACTCAATATTCACTTTATGAATAGCATCTGGCAATGTTCCATTGGGAACAAGGGTTCGCAGTAATTTCCTCCTACGGTAGGGTTAGGTAACCCTCTGGTTAATTTAGAAACTATTGGACAGCGTTTAACCGGTGTTGCTTCAAATGTTTTGATTGCCTCATCTAGCTCTACCGCCATTTCTAAACACGTCATCCCACTAACTGAGTGGGCCGCTAATGCCAACTACAATCTCAGGGAATGAAATTGAGCAGAGAGCGATAGGCGTGCGGAGCCAGGCTTCCTGCTCCTAGCTTCATGGGTTAATGAACAACCCACCACCGTCAGACACATTGTTGTTCCTCGGTCCCCTTAGGTCCGCTGGCGAAGACACGTTTGCGGGGCGGAGACTGGCCGAGCTGATGGTGGAGCTCACGTCACTGCTGAGCTCAGAGGACGTGTGTTCTTTCGAAAGCAACATGTGAGTTTTTAAGCAGGTGACAGACGCATCTACCACTAAACCAGGACATAGTGTTTTAATGTTTATCACTTCCAGTTAAATCTGCCAGACCCATAGACGTGCCTGTGTGTGTGTGTGTGTGTGTGTCACTACAGGTACGTCAGAGGTTGGTTCACCCCTTACCACAGACAGAGGAAGATGGTCAGCCCACTCATCACCATGCAGATCCAAAGCCAAGGGACTGCGTAAGCCTTATTAATTTATAATAGTTTGTCCACAGGCCGAACCTGTGAACCAGCAGAGCCTGTTGATATATCTGATTGATGTATATATAACTCTGATATATATAGATATGTGATTGAAAAGCCTTTAGTGTTGTTGTTCTTCTTCATCTACTAATAAAACAGAATTGGTGCTATTTTGCAGCATTTACGTTAACCTCTGTAGGACCCACCATCGTCGATTTGAGTTTAAAGAATCAAATCACCTTCGTCACATCTAAACCATGCCCGTAGCTAACAGTAGCCTCGCATGGCGATCCGTTTAGATGTTGGACACCATTTCCTTCCCTCACAAGACCAACTCACGTTTGATTCCAACCAGATGTGGACGCTTGTTATTTCTCTGGCCCGCCCCAGATTGTTGTCCATGCTGGAGCAGAGGGCAGAGGCAGTAAGGCAGGAGATGGTTCGTCTTTACCCAGACTCTACAGCCCAGGAGTGGCTGGAGCAGCACGTATGCCCCGTGGCGGAGCCCATACAGAGGATAACGCAGGACATCACCACCTGTCTGCTGGCGACAGTGCCACAGCTTCACAATGAGAGCAGCACATAAATCTGGGAAATGGAATATGTTCCATGCACACGTTAATGTTGCTCGGATGCACCCTTGAAGTCCTTGATAATGTAATCCAGATTATGTTTTTCCATTAAATTACTCTTGGCGGGATGTTATATATGCTTATTGATAAACATTTTATTGACTGAGACTGTTGAGTTTAAAAATTAGAATTGTGAGCATTGTGCAACTGTACAGTAATGTATGTTTATGCTACCTGCAGCAAAGAAATAATTAAAATTGGAGGCCAGAGCATTTTCAAACATTTTTAATGAGGTTGTGTATTTTATAAAACTGTAATTAAAAAAGTCATACAACCCACCAAGTCTCATTTACGTCCCTCTTCAGCAGGCTAAAGCCTGACGTGCATTCATGACGTAGTAACAAACACATTTGACTCACATATTACCTGAGGTTAATTCCTTTGGCTTACAGGTAAATAGCCTAAACATTTCACAAAGAGCACAAGTTCACTTTTGACATGCAAGTTGAGTGGTTCAACAACCAGCGTTCCTGTTGATTATAGTTATAGTCATGCTTTCACGTGGATTATGGGTTGGTATGTATAAACAGTGAACAGGGTGGTCCAGAAAAACCCTGCTTCCTTTAACTGTGAGAAAACCTTGACGCTTTTGAACGTCTGATCCTCATAAACACTTATTACAGTTACCTGAAGGCATGATTACATCTCCTGCATTGACCTCAAATCATAATCTGGAATACAATCCTGCATATTAAGTTATTCTGAAATGAAAATAGCCTTTTTCTAGAATCATTTTGCAGTGACCTTTAACGAGATATTAATTGTTTGAATAGGTTTAAATCCAAATAGACACAATTTGAGAAAACAACTGTACAGTGACTTCGCTCTAAGAGGTAGGGATTTCAGGAGACATAGTACAAAAATAATGCCCAACGGTCCTGAAAGAAAGAAAATCTGATTTATTAAACCCTCAATGCACCTATTGCATAGGTAACTGAATACAGTAGAAGCAAAATGTATGTTTTGGAGAAACAATGCAATCCAAATGGATGGTGAGTCGTCCAAAGAGTTTCTGGTTTATAATGACTGAAGGATTGTCTTCACCACCAATGTACTTACTAATATATTATTTTATTATAAGTACATTACAATGTAAGGTAAATATACTAATATATTAGTAAGGAAGCTATAGAATTGAGGGTTTAACAAGCACAAGTGCTTCTATTAAATCCACAGGTACACCATTTACCCAAGCCGAATATTATCATCACCAAAAATCCGCTGCTGGGCAAATCATAGCAAAAGGTCAAAGGTCGCTAAGGAGGAGGATTCAATGTTCTGCTTCGTCGTGCGAGTCGCTGCTTCCGTCATCCCCTCCCTCCTGCGCAAGCTCAGCCTCTTCCTCCTCCTGCCACCTCCGCTGCAGCTCCTCCAGATTCAGGAACCTCTTGAGCACCATCGCCACGGCCTCCACGTCACTGAGAGACCCAAGAACAGTCTAGGTTTCCGTGCGTGTGCGTGTGGGTGTGTGTGTGGGCAAACGAACAATAGATGTGGGCCCATCATTACATACACACAAATTATAGCAATTTTGTGAGTGAAAAATTATAACTATCATCTCATTAAAAAATGTTTAAGCCTCCAGAGTATATAGTGTACTGCATTTAATGATTACTTACTAACTTATACTTATACTAATAACTTGTATTATTTTTTTAAAGGATTTGTTATTAATTATTGTCACTTTTTTACCCCGTTTTTGAATGACAATGCCATTTCTCCAACTGCTCTCTCACACACACACACACACACACACGTTCCACCCCCTTCCCCCCAGCCCAGCTCCTCACCTGCGTCCCCCCAGTATGGCGCTCTGCGTGAGCGGGTAGGAGAAGCCGGTAGCCAGGCGTAGCACCAGCAGGTAGCCCTTGCCCAGGTAGCGGACCTTCTCCTCCTGGACGGAGATGTCACGCAGGTGCCTCAGGTCCAAAACCACTGGGGCAGGAGGGAGGGAAAGAACATTAAATTAAAAGGTGGAGTCAGCCATGGTAAACTGTAAGCCAATACACATTTGATGACATCCGCGAGTATCTAATTAACTAATCCTTTAGATTAAGCAGAGCCATGGAAAGAACAGAGTTACGCCAAAGGAAGTTTGAAATTGTCAACTGTCAATCGGTTCTTTGAGAGGCGAAACCTATGTCACAATAGAGAGAGAGAGAGAGAGAGAGAGAGAGAGAGAGAGAGACAGAGAGAGAGAGAGAGAGAGAGAGACTAACATCCTGGAACTATTTTTAGGCCCCGTTGCTGTTGATAAACGGTCCATTGGAGTGAACAGAGATGACTCAACTCTCTCTCTCTCTACATGGCTCTGGGTTTAAATCAATAAGCTATACGTTTCAGAACCAGGTAAGACATAAAACACAAAGCTCTCATTTGCAGGTGGGATGTTCTCGGATGCATTTCAGACTGCACACTGCGTGTGCGTGCGTGCGTGCGTGCTCTGACCCTTCTCCTGGCCTCTTCGCCACAGGGTGAGAATTTGAGCATAGAGACTGACGCTCTTCAGCTCAATCAGGTTCTTGGTCTTGTCGAACACGGCCTCCTCCCACTCCTCCATGTTCTGCACGGCCACAAACAGACAGCCGGTCACGTAGAACAGCTTCCACGGGAGGCTGTCTGTACGACCCAGGGAGCATGTGGTGGGACAGACGGACAGACGGACAGACGGGTTGCTAAGAGGTAGTCGGGAAATACAGGGTGGTACACCAGTGGTTGGGAGGTTTGTGTACCTGTGCTGTAGTACGCTGCGGCCAATCCCACAGACGCGATACCTGGGGAAGAACCGTGAATAGGATGAATAATAATCAAATATGGTAATAATACTTTGATGTATGAAATAATGAATACATCAAGCCACCATTAACAATGAATTCCTGGTTATATACAAATGTGGATACGATGGTCTGAAAAGGGCTCTTTATACACGTCATATCTGATGAAAGTCACCCTGGGGCTAGGATGGTTTCCAACGGTACATCTCGTCCAGTCGTGCGTCATCAATGTCAAATGTTTATGTTAATGAGACCCCCTTGTACACAATCTGTATTGTAGGCTTTAGTGTTTTTGCATGTGCATCAAAACGCAGGCTGCACAGCGGAATACCGTGCATCAGAGACTGTTCTCAAAACATGAGCTGCACAGCGGAATACCGTGCATCAGAGACTATTCTCAAAACATGGGCTACACAGCGGAATACCGTGCATCAGAGCCTATTCTCAAAACATGAGCTGCACAGCGGAATAACGTGCATCAGAGACTGTTCTCAAAACGTGGGCTGCACAGCGGAATACCGTGCATCAGAGACTGTTCTCAAAACGTGGGCTGCACAGCGGAATACCGTGCATCAGAGACTATTCTCAAAACGTGGGCTGCACAGCGGAATAACGTGCATCAGAGACTATTCTCAAACCGTAGGCTGCACAGCGGTATGCCTTGCGTCAGAGATTATTCTCAAAACATGGGCTGATCACGGGTATACCGTGCATCAGAGACTATTCTATTCCGTTTTACACGTTGCGTCCTAATAACCAGCAATGCGAATGCACTGCTAGAGTAGAACTGTCCAGTAAGTTCAAATGCGACTCGTTGTGGGTGGAGTGGGAAGAGGGGAGGGGTATCTCTTGGTTGTGGTTGGAGGTAAGGGACTAACCAGAGGGGGGGCATGCATGCACATACATGAAAAGTAAAATAAAAATACACACACCAACAAGAAGAGACCAGGAACGAATTCCAGGATTTCTTTTCAGGTGGAGGTAGGTGAAGCTACGCGCCTCTATCGTCATGTATCCCATCTGCCAAAAAATGTATTAATAAAAACACAAATGATATTAGTGTTACAATTATACCAGATAATCAGAAGGGGAATTTCCTCCCAACCCCCTCTATACTGCCGCCCTGGTGGTGGAATGAGCTTCTATCAGGAACTGCCAGCTTCTTCTTTTTCTTGACTTGCGACCCCCCCAGCCACTACTAACGCTACGGTACCCCTACTAGAGCCCCCTAATAATGAACCAGATTCCTGTCAGAAAAGAAAACACCAACTACACACCTTTGCTTTGGGTCTACAGTGATTATTTGCTATAGGAATTAATGTAACTCTGATATCACAGTTTTAACAGAACGTGTTTACTTAGCCTATTCAACTACTGACAAATGTATTAATAATTATTACTAAGTCCCTTTAGATGGAAACGTCTTTCTGCTGGGTTCTGTTGTGCATGTGGGAGATCATTGACTCCAACTCCTGCTCACCACAATAGAGAAGGGGTCATTTGCAAATGTATCATAATTAGAGTAGCCTGTATGCTTTGGATGTTGAGACTTTCAAACATTTGATCGTATAGCATCAGTATTCAGGGCTGGCACAAAATACGACAAGTCATTCTGAATGGGTGTAAACTTCTGCATTCTGGGCAAGGAGGGATGCAGCAGGTCATTGCAATAGAAATGGAGAGAAAACGCTCATTCTTTCTCCTAAAATAACTTTTAGTTATTTAGTTACTAAGTTAGTGTTTACGGTTTGACATTCTTGTGGATTGATATACGCTATAGGCAGTAAAAGCGATAGGTTTAATAATGTGATAGGTTTAGGTTTAGGACAACACCCACCAGACCCCAGATTCACAAATAATAATAAAATAGAGACATCACGAGTCGACAAAATGGCTTACCTTTCGCTCTTGGATTTTATTGCAGACTTACACGGACAAAAGAGCGACAGAAAATGTTAACATTGTGTCTATAATAAGGAAGCTAAATTAATTTGCATTTTGAACAGCAACTGTTATTGAGGGTGTTACTTCCTTCCCGGTAGTTACACTTAATCTGATTGGATAATAACACAATCTCCTCCCTTATTCACATTATGATAGATCAACATCATGTAATATTGGTTCTCCTTGTACACTCTGCAATTAAAATATAGTTCACGACTGATGTCATAATTATAGTTTTCTTTCATTTAAAAGAAATCTACATAAACGACGATCAGATGTGCAAGGTTAGCCTAGAGTACGTTCAGTTGACCGAACGTTAGCTGCGTTCAATTCACTTTTATTACTGGACGACACGTTTCCTCGAAAACGTTTGCAACATTTTTTAACTAAGGGTACGTTCAGTTTTAACATTGTTGGTATTAATTAACATTATCCTGAACGACGGATTCCTCGAAAGTTACGTTTACTGCATTTAAGTGTTGTCCAATAGTTAATGTTGTTATTTGGAACAATGATAGTAGTAAATCAGAAAATCTTGACATGGTTGGGGACATTGTATCTTCCTAGCAATTATAACATCTAGTTCAGTGTGCTACAGCCACGGTTGGGAAGTAATGTATTACATGATTACAAACAAACAAACAAACAGTAACTGTAATCAATAACAGTTAATCTACCAATTAAAATAGTGGAATCAGACAGCTATTTAAAAAAAATAAGATAAAACTACTTTCAAAACTAGAAGGGAAGTTTGCAGAAGAAAAATGCATAAAACAATCTCTGTTTTCTTATTAACCTTAATTAACAATTGAAATGAAGTCTAACTTCAACAGAAACGGTCACAAAAATATAAAGATTAGCCACACAAATGCAGTAAATTGCTTTGGATGGCATTTCAAGTAACAATCTTTAGGCGTGAAGTAATATAATAGTAAGGAAAAATAATCAGATTATGTTATGTTACTAATAAATGTAGGTAATCTAAAAATTACGTACATTTTTATAATTTTAGTCTGGTAATTAGTAACTGTAACGGATTGCATTTAGAAAGTACCCTACCCAGCCCTGGCTACAGCCTACAGCAGATAATTTTGTGCTTTATGTCTGAAACACAATAATCTACAGGAGTAACAAGTGATCGCGTTATTGTTAGCCACGTCAAGTCCTTTACAGCTGTTCAGTCCAGTGCCGTTCGCCTTCATTGAACGTAAAGTTAACGTTACATAGTCCTGAATGCGGCCTTAGTCTACTTTAACGCAATGCGCATGCGTCCTATGTGACCCAGGGACACAATGGAGTCGAACCAGCAGAGGCAAGACAATCCTGAATACTATAACCCTCGGATCTTACATGGATTATTTTGTAGACTGAGAAACATCAGCCAAGTAACAATTAGGTAATGCTGGCGTCACTGGCCAAAAACAAACAAACAATTACTGTCTAAAAAATTGCTGAGTAATTATTTTGCTCCAGATGCCTCGCCAGATCATGCGGCGCCGTTTAGAACAGCGACTGTTCCTAGATCAACTTCATTGTATCATTTCATGCCTTTGTCTGAAACATCACAATATATAAATCATCCGGTGAGTCGCAGTAACCTACGTATACATACAACATATCTTTGTCGAGCTAGATTTTACTGTAAAATAGTATGTCGTCACCATGATCACAGGCTTTACGACTTACAGTTTCTGGTTCCAATTGTTATCATACAATAGTCTACTGACCGCGTACAAGTCCATACCATCCTAGTAATTTTCACACCACATTCCAGCCCATATTTGCTCTTGTTTTACTAGTTCTATGAGTTGACACAAATAATGTGATGCATTAGGGTTTGTGGCTGTGTGTGTGTGTGTGTGTGTGTGTGTGTGTGTGTGTGTGTGTGTGTGTGTATTATTAAATTGAGCCCTTTAAATTTCAATACAAGTAATTGCTTTCCCTGTGCATAGGCGATTTCCCACGATTACAAATGTCTGTTTACTGTGGTTATTATGGTTGACTGGTAGGCTGATTGTGATTGGACAATATCTACACAACTGACACAGTAGGGTGGAGTTAGCTTAGTCTACAGTAGGTATAGATTTTCAGCAGACTGCTACGCACAGTTCTCATATTTCTTACAATGAAGACACGATGTTAATTCCACCTTTCAGATAAAGTCAAAGCAACATGTCCGAAGTCAGCATCGCTAAGCGTAAGGAAAAGTGTGAGAATTGCACCAAACAGGTGAGTTGTTTGCATATTCTTTTTAGCTTTCAAAATTCAGAGTTCCTGTCATTGTAACTGAGTGTTTTGGTCCCTATCAAGTGCAACAAGAAACAGGGTGATGAAGGAATTAGTTCTCTGCAGGAGAATGATGTGGCCAATGGAGAGGTAAAGACATTGTGGTTTATTGTCGATGTTTACCATAGTTTATACTATGTTTAGACCATAGTCTAAACTTTATAGTGTTTATACCATAGCTTATACAATGTATATACCATAGTTTAAATTTATACAATGTTTATACCATAGTCTAAACTTTATACAATGTTTATACTGTACCATACTTTATACAGTATACCATAGTTTAAACTTCATACAATGTTTATACTATACTATATTCTATAGTTTAAATGTTATACAATGTTTATACTATACTTTATACTATAGTTTAAATGTTATACAATGTTTATACTGTGCCATACTTTATACAATGTTTCTACCACAGTTCTCTGTTGTTTTATCTGTTGTCTTCTCCGTTGTCTATTTGTTCCCATCAGGTGACAGAGGGGGGTCAGTTGTTGCTGAGTGCCTGTCTGTCCTGCGAGGGTTGTGTGTCTGAGGAGGAAAGGCTCAAAATCTCCCAGCAGAATCTGGACGAGCTGCAGCACGTTCTGGCTCTCAACAAGGTACGTGGTGGAGTCACTGTGACCCGCAGACTGTTGACCGGTCTCTCATTAAAGGTGGAGTCAGTGACTGTAAGCCGGTGTGCGCTTGGGAATGCGTGTCCGATGTGTGGGGGGGGGGAGCCTCTGAGCGTACACCCTATGGCATTGAAGGGAGAGGTGTTTTTGTTTTGAACGAGTTCAACTGTGAACAATCTTTCTCCAGAAGAAGTTCAGACTCTACCTTTAAGCTAAGATTTAGCAGTCTCTGTGAAAGCCTGGTATTTGCTGTGAGTGCAAAGTACAAAGAACAAGGCTAGTTAGTAGTTTAGCAGATGCTTGTATCCAAAGTGGCTCCCTAGGTACATACAGCAGAGGGATAAAGGTTTACAGGAGTGCAAGTACTGTATTTAGGAGCAGGTAGGGGTTAGAGTTAAATACAAGTGTTTCGGAAAAGGATGTAGAACTATTTAGGAGCAGGTATGGGTTATAGTATACTGTTTTATTGGCTACTGTATGTGGTATTGTACACCACTTTCTAACTATGTTTTGAAAAGTACTATATCAATAAAGTAGTATTATTATTATTATTATTATTATTACTAGTCAGAGGATCAACTGCTTAATCTGTTTGGTTTGGCGTTAACAAAAACACTGGCTATATATACCCCATGGCATCTGAAAAACAGAATGAGTAAATCATCTTCACGCGGCATAATCATGTTACTCATTCCTGTCTTTTGTTTTCTGTCCCCATGGCGTCATCAGAAATGTGACATTTCCAAACACAAGGTGCTCGTTGTGTCCGTCTGTCCTCAGTCTCTGCCCTTCTTTGCTGTCAAGTTAGGCCTGGATGTCGCAGAGGCCGCCCGCAAACTATGTGGCTTCCTCAAGAGCCTTGGTGAGTTGATGGCTTAGTGACTGTGTGTGTGTGTGTGTGTGTGTGTGAGAAACCACTGCACTGAGTCATCATGACTGATTAGCCTCGTCTCCCACCTGTGTGAACCTCTGTGTATGTCTCCCACCTGTGTGTGAACCCGTCTGTGTGTCCCACCTGTCTGTGGACCCCTGTGGTGTCTCCCACCTGTCTGTGGACCCCTGTGTGTGTGTCCCACCTGTGTGTGGATCCCTGTGTGGACCCCTGTGTGTCTCTGCTGCAGGGGTGCTGTATGTGTTCGACACCACTCTGGCAGCCGGATTCAGCATCCTGGAGAGTCAGAAAGAGTTTCTTCAGCGCTACCGCAGGAGACACCATGACTCCAGCACCTTGCCCATGTTTACCTCCTCCTGTCCGGGTAGATCTCTCTTACCTCCACAGACACACACAGCCCAGCCTTCTTTTGCTCTAGTTTATATTCAAAACAATGTGTTTGCAACCACCACTAAGAATTTAAGGAGTAGAGATCTTTTTTGTTTCTTTCTGTAATTACATTGTTAAAAAATAGTTGATTTATTGGGCCTTTTCTGAGAATCTCTGGGCATGTACAGACCTTGTACAAGCCTTGGGGCTGTTCCACAAAGCGAGCTAAGTGAGTAAGCCTAGCTAATTTATTATTTATATATGGTGTTACGTCCCTTGGGGACATGGCTATTTACAGCTTTTTTGGGTTACATGAAACTCCCTTAAGGTTATCAGAGCCTAGTTACTAGTGCAACTTGTCCTTTTGAGTCAAACTGCTCCCTTGCAGGCTATGGTCAAGTTTGGAGTGGCTTTTTTATGTATTACAAGTCGTGTAAAATCCCGGAACTCTGGAACATATTTCTGACAAATTACCATTCGGTAACTTTTGTAAATGTGGAAAATTTCGTAATTAATTATGTTTATACTGCTTAAATAAATTCTTAAACTAAAACTTAAATTATAGACAATATAACGGCTTATTTTGACAAGTAGGCTTCATTCACAATTCTTTTGAAAAATCAATCTACATAAAAAATATTTTTGAATCTTTTTAAAAAGAACGTAATTCAAAATTACGGTAAGGTAAGTGAGAGCTGGTAACATTTTATTAATTACAGTTTAAATAAACGAGTATGAAACCAAAACGCTGTATGGTGAGGTTTAGGTTGTTCCCGTTCCGGCCGGCGGCCGCAGATTTGATCTGCCAAGATGCAGGACTAATTATTGGCCTTTTGTAAAACTGTATAACTCAATGTAATCCCCTATTGTTTCATGTGTGCAAATTATGTTTTAATTGGTGTGCTAATAACTGTCTTACTGCTGACTGTGAAGATAGCGATAACGATTACTGAACCTGTGTGTTATTGGGTGAATCCTATGCAGCGCTATTTAAGCTAGGCTACTTTAGGCTACTTTAGTTTAGCCTCGATTTTTCTGAGCTCGCTATGTGGAATACCGACCCCGGCGTATACTCCTCACGCTACTGTGTGGATTAGTTGTCCGTGTTAGGGTTTCCCCTGACAGGATAGCGATGGCAGTGTGCTGCTGGGGAGAGATAGACCACTTAACTCACGCCCCACCCTATGTCAAAGATAGCACGTTCTGAACACTGTGGGCGTCTTCATTTTGCTTTGCTGATGTCAAATGGGATTGTTCTCCATTTACTGCAACATTATTAGACTAGAGCTATTTTTAAAAAGCATATTTATTTTCTACTATCTAAGATAAAGTATCTAAGATATGGCAGAGAAAGCACATCCATTCATCGATCATTGCCCTGAAATTATACATATCTTTTAAAATATGCAATAACTGACACCTTTAGCCAGCACACATCTTGGAGGCTGATTTTTAAATAAAAGCCAGCCATCTCTGCA
The DNA here is from genome assembly GCA_025399855.1 of Forbesichthys papilliferus. Lineage (NCBI taxonomy): Eukaryota > Metazoa > Chordata > Actinopteri > Percopsiformes > Amblyopsidae > Forbesichthys > Forbesichthys papilliferus. The sequence goes on along the minus strand of JAODOY010025614.1, from coordinate 10,870 downwards.
ACTGTAAATCACAGAACTCCATGCACGATTTATTTATTTTGATGTCGTGCAGTTGAGATACACTCGTAAAATGTGTCATCTTAGATTTTGCCCCCATGGTGTATTCAATGTCTGAAAGAAACAGGGTTGTTGCTTTTCTAGCTGGTTTTTTTAATGTATGGTAGCACCCACCCACTACCCCTACGTTTATGGGGACCTGGTCTCGCAGAGCCAGCCTGCGTCAAGCTCCGCCTACTTGACACGAGTGGTATATTGATTGACATGGACAACGACCAACTACATAACTCAATGACAAACTTATACAGAGACATTTGTTGAGGAACTTAGCAAGATGTTTTTAGGTATTGTATATGTTAGATAAGTGGACTACAGTTAGGGTCTGTGTTCTTTCCAGTGCTTGTTGCTAGGCTCCAAAAAAATGACATTGGCGACTCCAGTGCTGTTTGACTGTTTTCAACTGAAAGCACCTGGAGGGCAGCGCAAAAAAGCGCTGAGTGCCCACGCCGTTTTTGGACTACATAGGGTTTGTATTGAAAATAGGTGCTCTCAGCACTAAAATGACGTTTGGTGGACAGAGGCCCTTACTGCTTAAAATAAATGTAACAACTGAAATAAGTAAATTAAGCACTGGCATTACAGATACAGACTTTGTGAGTGACAATGCTTATGTGATATAGTGCTGATGCCATTAGCGCTGCCTCCTTTAGCCTATTGGATCGAAGAGGTTGAGACAAATGGCTCCCCCTGTTCGCACATCTCCCTAGGCCAATAAAAACCACCCCATTTTTAATTTCGAGGTCACCCAACAATATATATGTTTGTGTGTGAATGTAGTAAATCAGTTTGGAACAACTATTTTAATCTTAATGGAAGTTGTATTGTGGTTATAAGGTGATGCTATGCTATGACCGTGTGTGTGTGTGTGTGTGTGTTCAGGGTGGATTCGCTATGCCGAGCGTAACTTGGGCGGTCTGGTCACCCCTCACATCTGCACGGCCAGATCCCCCCAGCAGATTATGGGATGTCTGGTCAAAGATTACTTCACCAAGCAACAGGTCCGCTCCCAGCCCGACACACACACACACACACACACACACACACACACACACACACACTGTCCCTCTGAGGAGACAGAACCAACCAACCTCCTTTCTGTTAATTCTACGCCATGACGCCTCTCGAGTCTCTTAACGTCTCTCAAGAGTCTCATTTCTGAGTTCACGGTAGTTTTATGTAATGTTGTAATCTGTGATTCTTTTGTTTAAAATGACAGTTGAAAAGTTGCTCATTGCATCTGTAATTCATGCTTGTCAAGAACAGAAAGTGTATTTTGTTTGTAAACCGTGATCATCTTCTTACCCGGCACTCACACCACCAGCTATAGTCGGCTACACAGCGACATACCTTCATTTCAATGAGCGCCGGGCGAGTACGGGCGACAGTGAGCCGCAAAGTGGCCGGCTACTTGGCGACTTGGACAGTTGACCGACATCGAACTTTATTCAAATGTTCAGTGTACGCGGTGTAGCGACTAACAATCAGAGAGCCCCTCCCTCTTCTTGGCAATGAAACATGAAGGAGAAACTTTGTGTGCTTGACAGGGACATTACGGAGGGCGGGAATCACAACTCAATTTACACGTCATAGCACCATTCATTGACCGGCCATGTAAAAAAAAATCTCAATAATTATTGCAATCATGTATTATCCACAGCGTTTCCATAACTACAGGTCTATCTACGTAAATATACGGCGTATGTTCAGCCCGTGCATGTAGCAAAGCAGACACTCATAGCGTACCTCTTTGAGTGACAGGGCAGACACGCCCACCAGCGACGGCTACAAAGGACTACAAAGACTTCGACTTAATAGCACTGTGACCCAGATAAGAAAGGAAGGAATCCCATTGGGATTTCTCTGTGGCTTGATGAACAGTGACCATTGTTTGGTTTTTGCTCACATTACCAAAAGACAAGCTGTGCGATGCAGTTTCTTTGCTGTCGCGATGGCAGTGTGTGAGTTTGTGCCCACGCTCTTTGCCAGCAGAAGCTGAGTCCAGACAAGCTGTTCCACCTGGTGGTCGCTCCCTGCTTCGACAAGAAGCTGGAGGCCATCCGGGAGGAGTTCTACAGCAGCTTCCTGGAGAGCAGAGATGTGGACTGTGTCTTAACGTCAGGTATGGCACACCACCACCCTAACACGATGTGTCTTACCGGCGCACGTTAGCCTGCATGTTAGCCTGTCACGCCACATGGACTGTTGGGCACTGGGGAACCGTCCGTCGAAACTGTTTACATTTTCAAAAAAAATTCTTGGCAGTTGATTGGATGAACCATCTGTCTGTCGTTGTTGTTTTCAAGTAGCTTTCGCTGTCGTCACACCGTAACCACGCCCGTAGCTATCACTACGATGCTGATTGGTTAGTTCAGTCGCAAGGTTTTCAAGCTCTCCGGACTGATTCTCGCGCCAAAGTCAAACAGAAGCTCCCGAGATCAGAATGGTCTTCGGTATGACTTTGGCTAGATGCGTGCGAAAGCATGCTGCTAACGTAAATCTGTAGAATGTGTAATTTCTATATCAATTTCTCATATTATATTTCCGGTTAATGTGTGTATTACTTGTGTTTGATATTGCTTTAGGGGAAATCTTCTGTTTAATGCAGCAGAGGAAAGTGTCCATCGAGGATCTGGACTCTGTCCCGTTGGACCATGTGTGAGTGGTCCTAAATACCAACGTGCATACTGTCTGTGTCCGTGGGCTGTCTAAAGTACCTGCTGATTTACACAACATACAATTTTATAAGGTTTTGCCACAATGTCGGAGCAGAATGTGTTCCTGTTGTTCTGTTTGCATGGATTTCCTAAATTATTTTTGTTTTTAACACAAAACATTGCCTAAAGGTTTAAAGTTCTTAATACGGGGTCTTTAAAGTGTTTATTTCTAATTCAATATTTGTTTATTAGTGTTAAACGCATTCAAACAAACTTCTGCCCCTTTATTTGTAAATGTGTGGCATGGCCCGCCAACGTTACTCTGTTTGTTTATGCCCTGTCAAATTCTAGTTTGCCTTTTCTTTAACATAAACAAATTAAGATACAGATAATGGCTTTGCTTTACACCGATTTTACACATTATCGTTATACAGTATTGGAATATTTGCATTTATGTAAATATACAATTGCAGTGTATCTCACGCAGGACGAGTGGTTATTGACCCTTCAACACGTCATACATAATGTCATACATAATGTCCAGGATTCTTCAGGTTGTTCCATGTTTTCCTGTAGGTTGGGCGACGCTGCAGATGTGGAACTGGTGAGGCACGAGGGTCGTGGCTCTGAAGGCTTCCTGGAGCACATCTTCAAGAACGCTGCCAAAGAGCTCTTTGGCTTGGAGGTCAACGAGGTCACATACAAGACCCTCAGGTGAGAGATGCCTTGTGGGTAAGCCACTTCTAATACATTCCAGATATTACGATATATATCGTATGGCAATAGAAAAACATCTACCATCTTAAGTTATGCTTTATAGTTTATATCGTTGTTAGGAAAATCACTGTTTACTGCAATAATTTTCGTAATTTTGCGCAGGTTACTCTTGTTAGCTTTTTACTAGCAAGGCTTTTATTGCACCTCGTCAGCTGTCCAACTCTCCACCGGTGTCTATTTCCCTCGCTGAACTCTGTGTGTGTGTGTGTGTGTGTGTGTGTGGAGTGAGCCCATATTCGTGTCTTATGATCGATTAGGTTTAACCTTGTTAACGTTGTATTTTGCGTGGTGCATTGCCAGTGCTACTGCTGCAACGTAAACAAAATGCGCTAGCCAGCTACCTGGCAAAACAAATGGACATTACGTTCGGTACATACAGCCTGACCAGGACGAAGTTTAAGACTATGAAAATGTTTGATTACATTTCATACCTCTGTATTTTCTTTCCATGTCTGGCAAGTTACTAGAATATCCAATCTTTCAGACAAGTTATCTTAAAGAAACCATGCATGTTTCTCAACACCATGATTGCCATGGTCTAGTCGCGTTGTGCAGTCAGTGAGTGGGATGTGGTCGTTAATAAACGATTATAAATTACAGAAAAATGCTGTAAAGACTATAGTGTGTTATGTAACAGAGACCTCTGCTTACTGTGGTTCAGAGGCGCTGCCCCTCTCCACATACGCAATTAGTTATTTATATAGTTCTATGAATGTGAGCACAAGCCCGGGGGAGAGGGATTTATTAATTACATTTAAAGAACTTGCTATATCATGATATGTATCGTTATCGAGATATAAAAGTATCTATATCGGGATATTCGGGAACTTTTGGCCATATCGCACACTCCTAATTCCAGGCACTGAGGGCCTCATGTACGTACATTAGCTAGCGTAACAGCTAGCGCATCCAGACTGCAGATAGCGGACATTGTGCCATTGCATTTTACGTTGGACGTACTAAACTTGAAGCTGATTACCTAACCAGCGCTTGGCACCGCCCTCTGTACTTGGAGGAGGCACAGCGAGTAGCCTATCAGCGCTTTGCACCGCCCTCTGTACTTGGAGGAGGCACAGCGAGTAGCCTATCAGCGCTTGGCACCGCCCTCTGTACTTGGAGGAGGCACAGCGAGTAGCCTATCAGCGCTTTGCACCGCCCTCTGTACTTGGAGGAGGCACAGCGAGTAGCCTATCAGCGCTTGGCACCGCCCTCTGTACTTGGAGGAGGCACAGCGAGTAGCCTATCAGCGCTTGGCACCGCCCTCTGTACTTGGAGTAGCCTATGTTCACAACAAGCTGCTTTTCATAATTCTCACCGCTAAATCGACCTGAGCTTTCCATCACTGAATACGTAATCACCTCTCCTCACACATCTACTCCCATTTGTTCACCCAGGAACCGGGACTTCCAGGAAGTGACTCTGGAGCGGGACGGCGAGGTCCTGCTGCAGTTCGCTGCCGTCTACGGGTTCCGGAACATCCAGACGTTGGTGCACCGTATCAGGAAGGGCCGTGTCCCCTACCAGCTGGTGGAGGTGCTGTCCTGCCCTGGAGGTAGTGTGTGTGTGTGTGTGTGTGTGTGTGTGTGTGTGTGTGTGTGTGTGTGTTTACATATGTGCTGATGTTCACAATGTTTTCTATATTTCACTTTTAAAGTAAAAAATATTGTATATAACACTTTTAATTTAAAGAAATTCAAGAAATATGTATCACTATACATATATAATGTTTAAAATATATCACTTTAAACTTTTAAAATATAATTTACATAGGTCCTTTTCATATTTACAGTATTGTACTGTACATAACTTAATGTTTAAAATATTGTGTGTATATATACACTGAACAACATTTTACACTTTTGTTTTTGCCCCCATTCAAAATGAGCTGAACTCAACGATCTAATAATTTCTCTATGTACACAAAAGGCCTATTTCTCTCAGATATTGTTCACAAATCTGTCTAAATGTGTGTTAGTGAGCACTTCTCCTTTGCCGAGATAATCCACACAGGTGTGGCACATCAAAGGAAACACTCAATGAAGTAGCAGTGAGTTAAGAGTTGGGCCATTAGCAGTAAAGCAGGAGAAAAGTCATTAGCTAGCTTAATAATCGTATAAAACACCTGTAATGTTTACAGTATCGTGTAAAACACCTGTAATGTTTGCGCTATTTTATATAACACCTGTAATGTGTGCGCTATTTTATATAACATCTGTAATGTTTACAGTATTGTATAAAACACCTGTATTGTTTACAGTATCATATAAAACACCTGTATTGTTTACAGTATCATATAAAACACCTGTAATGTTTGCGCTATTGTATATAACATCTGTAATGTTTACGGTATCGTATATAGCACCTGTATTGT
>JAODOY010025593.1:0-23556 GCA_025399855.1 Forbesichthys papilliferus | reverse complement strand
ACAGCGCTTGTGTATCCATGATTGACAAATACTTGACCGGGCGCCGCTGTGAACTATGATTGACAACTTCTTGACCCTTCCTCCCCGATGACACATGATCTCGCGCCAGGTCGTGAACGACAGCATACTGTGATCGGTTTGTGTCATACATGTAGTGTTGCCAGTCTCCCTGCCACGACACATCAAGAATGTCTCACACAATGTTCAGCTAATCTGACATGGTAACAATCGTGAAAGACAAAAAAGTCATGTAGTGGATACCCGGCATTAAAGAGTTCCCAGTCTTTCTATGCATTAGGCTCTCCTCATAGTCCATGTAGCAACATAAAACACAAACAGCAATTCATACTAATACAAAACCTTAAAACTTTCTTGTACTATTTCCTGCCAAAACCTGTCCATTTGTCCATTCCTAAAAATGAAAATGGAAAATGAAAACTGTAAAAATTTCAAATAATACCTCTCAGGAACAGAGGTTTGCAGCAAACTGGTAAAGAAACATATTGGTATTGACTAATAAAGCGCTCCATTTTGTTAGGACATTTTTTGTTTTTATTTCTTTTGGAACTCCTGGGTGAGGTACTGGAGCAGACCCCGCCGCTGTTGAGAGTCCAACACAGCCTCCACGGCATATGCCAGACCCCCCTTCACCTCCACCGGCGCCGGAAGAGCAGCGGCCGGGTCCTGTCCCCTAGTGAACCGGGGACCACCGGTCTGAGGAGAGAGACGTGGAATGTAGGATGGAGACGATGGTACGGTGGCGGGAGCTCCAGGGTGACTGACACCTCGTTGACCCTCCGGAGGACCTTGAAGGGCCCCACGTACCGGGGCGCCAGATTCTTACATGGCAGGCGGAGCGGGAGGTCTGTAGGCCGGGGCGTTGAACCGCCTTTGGTCCGCCTGTCGCTTCTGCTGGTCTGCTGCCATCTGTAGGCGGATCTTCGTGGCGGCCCAGACTTCCCCAGCTCAATGACCAGTCCTCCACTGCTGGGACATCACTGGGCGGGGTCCCCGTCCAGGGGCAGAAAGGTGGCTGATGTCCAAGAACCAGGTGGAACGGGGTCCGCCCCATGGAGGACTGGCGCAGAGTTCTGGGCGTATTCAGCCCAGGGGAGGTACCTGCCCTAGTCGTGGGGGCATTCCGCACAATACGTTGGCAGGAAACGGCACAGTTCCTGGTTTGTCCGCTCCGCCTGACTGTTGGCCTGGAGGTGGTACCCGGACGTGAGGCTGACCGCGACCCCGGCTACTGGTGTCTGGTGAGCCCAGGTCACGAGCCGGTCGCGCACCCTCCGCGGAACGTAGGTCCTCCCGGGGGGACAGGTGGCCGGTGGTGGGTCCCAACGGCTGGCCCTGTGGATCTCAGCGTTGACGTCCCACTCCACGGGACCCACCACACAGTCTGCCGGCAAGATGGATGAAACGACGGCCGGTGCCTGGTCCCCCTCATGTAAGCGGGAGAGTGCGTTGGCCGAGGTGTTGTTGGACCAAGGCCGATAAGTGAGGGTGAACCGGAACCGGGTGAAGAACTCCATCCACCTGGCCTGGCGGGGGTTGAGACGCCGGGCAGCATGGATGTATTCCAGGTTCTTGTGGTCCGTGAGCACGGTGAATGGCCACATACTCCTCCATCACCGACGTCTCTGCCACCGAGAGCGGGTAGATCTTGTTCCGGGGGGGCGAGGCTCCGGCCACCAGGTCAATGGCGCAGTCCCAGGAGCGGTGGGGAGGGAGACATTTTGCCCGGTCCACACTGAAGACGTCGGCCAAGTCCCAGTACTCCGCTGGTATGTGGGGCTGGAGGGTGCTCTGCTGGCTTTCCACAGATGTAGTACCGCATACCGTCTGTAAGCATGTCCTCCGGCATCTCGTCGACCATCCCTGGATCTCCCTCTTTGTTCATGCGATGACGGGATCGTGTTGTTCTAACCACGGGAGACCAAGGAAGACGGGGTGGGTGGAGGATACCAGGACCAGGAGCTCTAGTCTCTCTCGGTGACAACCGATGACGGTCAGGGAGAGTGGCCTCGTAGCACGGGTAATAACTTCAGGACCCACTGGTTGGCCGTCGAGCGCCCTGATGGGAAGGGGGAACCTCAGCCTCTGCGTTGGCAGCTGCAATGAGGACACCAGCGACTGGTCGATGAAGCGCCCAGCGGCACCGGAGTCGATCAGAGCTGAAGTAACATGGGAATGAGAACCACCAGACACCACCACCGAGCAGCAGAAAGGCGCAGAAATGCTATAAACACTCAGCGCCCCCACCAAGCTCTGTGGGATCAACACGGTACTCACCCCCATTCCTGTTCGCTGTTTGGAGTGGGGACACTCCTTACGGATATGCCCCACCTCACCGCAGAATAGGCACTGGCCCCGACGCCTCCGGTGGTCCCGCTCCTCCACTGTGAGCCTCACGCTCCCTAGCTCCATCGGCGCCGGCTCCGTGCTCGTCCCCGAGGGAGGAGCATGCAAGCGACGACCCAGGCGTTCTTGCTCGTGAAGCTGCTCATTGATCACAATGGCCCGGTCGATGTAGGCGTCTAACGACAGGTCCCCCGGGACACAAGCCAGCTCCATGCATACCTCGGTCCGCAGCTCTTGGCCGAACGCAGTGCGCAGAGCCGGCTCGTTCCAGCCGCTGGATGCCGACACCGTCCGGAAGGACAGAGCATACTCCGCGGCAGTGTTCTTACCCTGCTAGAGCCTCAAGAGCAGTTCGCCGGCATCTCTCCCCTCCTCCTAGTGGTCAAACACCGACCGGAACCGTGTGATGAAGGCGGGAAAAGACCGCATTACCTCGTCCCCGCCCCCGTCGTCACTTAGCTGAGGGCGCGTCCGGTGAGGAAGGAGGTAATCAGGGATATCCTCTCCCTGTCGGTGAGCTGCCCTTCACCCAGGTACAGCTCACATTGGAGAAGGAAACCCTGACACCCCCCCGGACGACCGTCATACTTATCGGGGGGGTCCTCCATGGTTCACTCACCAGAGCGCGACGAGACTCCTGTTCCTTGGAAGACGAACCCATCGCCTGGGCTCTCGCCGTCGCCGGGGCTTCGTCGACCGGGAGGGGCGTCTGACTAGCTGACAGCTGCTGGAAGGCAGCTACCAGCTGCATCAGACAATTCCCCATCGTCTGGAGTCTCGCCTCCATCGCCGACAGCCGATCCAGGTCTCCGCTGCTCACGCCACCCTCCGCTGTATCCATGCTAATCCACGGAAGGCTACGTTCGTACGACACAGACAGTTGCTGCCTTGGTAGCTTGCTTTTAGAAAGTGGCGGGTTATTTTGTGATGTTACGAATGACCGAGGCAACAAACGAGGGAATAAGGAATAACAAACAACGTTTTAATCTTAACAAAAACTCACAATACAAAACAACACAGGCGTGAAAGCAAAATAACCCACAAGGGTTATGAGAAACAAAACACTATCCGCGCAGACAGCAATCATCCACATATGAGACAGGTGTGGGAGGCCCTGATTGTCACCGGTCTCTGATCAGCTGTCAGTACTCCGGGGAGCGTGTGCGAGAGCGCGCAGGAGCGGCGGGCACTGCCCCGCCCCGGGACTGCGGCGTGACATATAGTAACGTAACAAGTAATTTATTACTTTTAATACCCAGTGATAATAAATTAAGTATTATTATTACTTTTTGAAAGAGTAATAAGTAACTAGTAATTTAATACAATTCCTGAGTTACTTGCTCAACACTGATGCTGGCTAAACAGTTGTCATCTTCAAAACCCAGTGCTACAGTGGAGGTCAGAGGACATTTGATAATTTCCGTTTTGTTTTATTTTTAAATGCTGTTCCATCATTTTCAATCTTTCAATATGTTATACTACTGATACATTAATGTTAAGAGTATAGTTTGTGGTATTGTGAACAGTCTGTTGTTTCATAGAGAATGCAAGCAAAACACAAGCTCAGTCTCACCTGAGCTTGGATCAGCTGTTCTGTGACATTTACAGAATAGGTGTTCAGCACATATGTGCTGTGAACATGTCCCAGAGCACGTTGTGGTTAAATGTCGCTAGATGTTACGCGTTAAGAATAAAAGGCTAATACTGAAATGCTCACAAGCGGTCCAAAGCCCTGAGTGGATTTTTAAGTAAAAGAGGGCACCTTAGAAAATCTTGTAATTTTCCGTGTGTGAGTTTGTGTGCGTATGTGTAGTATATGTGTGTGTGTGTGTGTGTGTGTGTGTGTGAGGATGCTTGTGTGGACTTTTGCTGTGCTTGCTGTGCTCGAGAATGAGAATCCATTTTGAACACACTGTTCCATGAGGCAGACATCTGAAGAGAGCGCGCCGCTGCCAGACAGAGCCCTGGCCAAAGATGGAGTCATTACAGCCAACTACAGGAGATTTGTCTCAGTGATTTTGATAGGTGTTCACTCAGGAGAAAGATTTAAAGAAAGACGGGGCACAGAGGCAAGGACCAAGTGATTGAAATAGAGCAGGACTTAGAGAGAGAGAGAGAGAGAGAGGGGGAGGGACACTAGGTGTAGGGGAAAGAGAGGGATGCAGAAATAGCCAGATGTCTCGAAGGCAGAGCTAGTAAATGGCTCATCAGAGTGGATCTGCTATCAGCTCCATTCTCACAGCGCTACAAGTGAATGAATGCCTTAAAGGTTAGGGCCAAAATGATTTCTCATTTTGCTGGGGATTTCCCCCCCAGGTGGACATGAATGCTTTAGTTATGGACTTGACTGTTAAAGCGGTGCAGGTAATGTGCTGCTATTAAAGCCTGCACTGCGATTGTTGGATCGCCTGAGCAATATATGTCCTTGTTGTTGTTTCAATGAGGCCACTTGTTTCTGTGCCTACGGTTAGGAGAGTTGATATGAGAGCTGTGCGTTGTTCCTAGGTGTTGGTTTCTAATCTGTCTAAAAAGAAGGCCCCCAAAATATTGGTCTATCACAGCTGAGACTGAGAGTCTCTGTGCTGACCCATTTAGTAGGGCACACACACACACACACACACACACGCACGCACACACGTGCACACACACACACATAAATATTCACAGAGCAAACATAATTTCTGCTCTGGTGCCTGCGTTCATGTCACAACTTTATAGATGCTTTAGCCATTGGGACACTAACACGCTCAATTTGCACAAATGTTGTCCCCGGTGGTTCCGTCGCAGCGCTGGGTTTTGAAATGGTAATGAATCTGTGGCCCAGGATATCCCACATGGCACCACACCAGCTGTGGAAATTGAAAATGGCAGCCAAACCTGTAGAAACTCTCATCATTCGGCAAGTTGTTTTGGCTTCAAATGTGAAATTCTAATTTTGTCGTTAAAGGCATATAAGCCAGGCAAAGTTCCCTTTCACTCTCCAGGAATTTTTCCCGTGACAATGCTATCACATGAGTCACCTGGCTGATGACAACATCTTACTGGCATTTGGTATTCAATACATGCAATTTTGCCCTCTACAAAGAGCATTCTTGAGGCATAATGTGACAAGCAATAATTCCATTAGACAGCTAAAGCACATTGACTCCAGGTAGAACTTTTCAAACGTATAAGAAATGTATATAAATATAAAATGATATATGCTTTCGATGTTACTCTGCACTGAAAAGATCCTAATCCATCCATTGACTCCAGTTAGAACTTATAAAACCTATAACGTACTGTATATAGAACTTATTAAACGTATAAAAAGTATAAGAAACGTATATCAATATAAAATGATATATGCTTTCAATGTTACTCTGCGCTGAACAGATTCTAATCCATCTCTAATCCTACAGTAATCCTTTTTTCATCATACATTCCAAAACATAAACACACACACACACACACACACACACACACACACACACACACATGCGATTGATATTGTACTGTAGATAACACTAAACAATAAACAGTTGCAACAAAGTTTTTCTAATCATCCCTACACACACGCACACACACACATACAGATACACACACAGATACACACACAGATATACACACACACACACACACGCACACACACACATACAGATACACATACAGATACACACACAGATATACACACACACACACACGCACATACAGATACACATACAGATACACACACAGATATACACACACACACACACGCACACACACACATACAGATACACACACAGATATACACACACACACACACGCACACTTTCTCTGGATGGGCAGGTGCAATGACAGGTTAAGGGACACATTACATGACACTAGCTCCTGTCGACAGTTCAGAGATCCCAGCTCACCGCAGGGCATCAGACTCACGTGTGCGCAAGCAGCTCCAGCAGGTGTCAGACAGTGAGCCAGGTAGCGGCCCCGGAGCGGGATCCTCTGTGTGTCTTTGGAACGGGGGTCCAGGGTCGCTCCCTGGGCCAGCGTCTGCTCCAGATGGCCTACCGGGTGGTCTACGGCAGCCACACGCCACAAACTATGCTTAACCACGCAGCTGTGGCCCCCTCCCCTCTGGGAGCTCAGGTATATCAACAGGAACCACTGAATCGTTGGGACGTGTATTTTATTTTTTTCCTTTGTTTTGTTATATGCTCAGGAATATTATACTTACCCACAGTGTGTAGAAAGTTCCTTGTGCTGTTGCCAACTGACAGCGGTGCGTCTCTCTCACTTTTGTTTGTTCTGTAAATTGTGGGCCCTGTGAGATGTGAGATGCAATTACGGGCTGTACAAATAAACATGACAAGACTTCTAGGTGGAATGTAAGGTGTTGTTAATGACGGTAACAACTTTTGTTTTGCATTTCTGTTTGGCATTGCATGCTTGTTTACAATGATGGGATTGATGATTGATGGTTTTGGAAGACTTTGGAAATGACATCAGAAAACAAATACCCTATTGGGTGTTGTTTTATTCGTGCTCATAAATATTCTTGCTTCACTCCAAGAATGCTGATTAAATACGTACCATTGTTTATATTATCGTCCTTCATGCACGTCACTGTATCTGTTCAATGTGAGAAACAGATGGACTTGCCCCAGACAGCACTAGTGGTACAAATAAGCTGTACAAATAATCATAAACAGAACAGTCCGTTCTTCCTAAAACAAACACATATATCAGTGTGCATACCTCTGTCTGTATTTTAGGGGTGGCCAAACAGACTGAATGGCTTGTGTTTTTACCAGACTGGGTCCCTGGAAGTTCTTAACCTATTGTCTGCCTGGGCCCTGCTGTACAGACCCCTGGATGGCAAGCAGGTGAGGTAAGACAGACAGAGAGAGAGAGAGAGAGAGAGAGAGAGAGAGAGAGACGAAGTGAATATAAAAAAAATATTTTCCTCCCGGGACCGGATACATCCAGGGAGAATTTTGTTCCCTAAGGAAGGCAGAAAAAAAGAGATAGATAGAGAGAGAGATACAGAAACAGAGAGAGAGAGAGCAATATGAGTGTTGAATGTTGATCCACATTAGATGTCTGAATAGTGAAAAGCATTTAGACAACAATTAATGATTGTTTCCTTGGCTGCTATGAAAGTGACAGCTCAGCAGTTTGTCATAATACTTTTGTCTGCTTGCATGAGTGGAGAAACATTGATTTCATTGGATTATTGACTTCCCTGCTTTGTTAACAATTGGCAGGAAACCTTGTATGGTGCGTGTATTAATACACAACCACACAAACAAACAAACATACACACTTTATGATGCTGAAAAGACCAGACAAGTATTTATTGCAGCTTCCGTTACATGGCTAGCTAGAGAAACACAAACATACTGAAGCCTCCAGAGACCAAACCTAAATCTGCCTCCAATCCTCTTCAACACACACACGCACATGCACACGCACGTACACAGCACAGGATTGCACAGCAGTGCTCTATTTTCTTTTAAATCAGGTAACTGAGAAAACAAACCCAATGTAAGCGTTTGTATGTGTCCTGTCCATTACATGGCGCTGTGACTCGCTAGGAGTGTAGAGCCATGAACGCATGCATCCTATATATATGCTTGACGCTACGAGCGCGATATCCCCTGGCCGACCATTTGATTAGAGCCATATAGCGGGGCTGAGGCTGTGTCACATTGACATGCGCATGAAGATTTTGTCTGTCGGCCGTCCCCTGCCGCTACTGCTGCAGAAATGTAGGGAGACGTGGCTGGCTGCCCGGTCCACTTATATACACACCTGGGGGAAGAAACACTCACACCAACGTGACTGTCAAAGGCCCCTCTCTCTCTCTCTCTCTCTCTCTCTCTCTCTCGCTCGCTGAGCATCCCACCTATTTACACACAACTTAATTGTCTTATCACGGAGCTGTGAATGGCACAAGAAACGTCTGACCAGGATGCAGCAGGAATGGAATTACATGCTGTGTACCATATATGACATGCCTCACCGTAGGGACAAATACTTTGAGACTATACGTCTCTAAAGTCTCTATAACACGAACAGATCGTGATGATCGTTTGGGCGATTAGCTGTGTGTGTGTGTGTGTGTGTGTCTGATTGGATCAAGCCTGCAGACAAAAGTGTTACATTATTTATATTACTTTCAATGCAATAAATGTTCTGAGATTACTACGTTCAACACGATCAAAAGGAAAGTTTTAAAACCATGCAGCGCACATTGAAGCACAAAAGTAAGCCTGTAGTTCCCTGGAGAGGTCGGTCATATGAACGTGAACCAGATGTGTCTTTGTTGAAACAGCTGTGTCTACTTTACAGAGAAGCACAAAGAACCTTAAATAGCATGAAATGATTTTCAGAGAATATACTATATGTAATTACATCAGTAGCAGATGCGTTTGTTCTAATCTACTTAATATGTTTAATGTGAAGCATGTTTCTATATTTATGATGTAATAGAGCATAAGACATGCGCCGTGTATTTTCTTGCAATAAACAAAGAAGAAGACCATGTATAATTGTTTGCATGTTAGCAGCACTAGTCATTTTTCCATTCCGGATTTAACATGTTCCATAAATTCACAATTGTAAATTAAAAGAATATTAGGATATGCTTTCAGTAACAAACACAACGTATGTTGTCTTATGAATATGTAATTACACATACTGTAGTATGAGAAAACATGTGTGACTATGGTAAAGAGACATTTACATTTGTCGGTGCATGTCTGGAAGCTAGAGTGAAAGCTAGCGTTACAAAAACATTGTTGAAACAGGATGTCTGTTTCAGGGTAGTGGTCGTTTAAGAGGGGGCTGCACCCAGAACATTTATGATTTTAAAATAAACTTTTCTCTGTTTATTGTTTAAATATTTTTGTGGTTGTTTATGTAATATCTAATCTGTTATTAAAAGCATGTATCTATTTCCCTCCCTGTAAACCACTGCCAGGTGTATTTATATACTCTAGATTGCATTTCAGTGTCAATGAGCTGTATAGTCACATTCCACATGGACACTAGACCTTCTCCTCAGATCGGCCAAAGAAAAGCATTTGGGAAACTGGGAAGGGACCACAAGGAAGAGCCCAACCCTGCCTGGATGCATAAATGCAGCTGCACCTATTGCATTCGTGGAGCAGCCATGGTATACATGAGCAGCAACATTTGTATTTTGCCTAAAGCAACATGCAATTTTACAGCAAGCACAGCAATGCATAATAACCGGTATATGAATACAAAAACATATTGTGCTGAGGTGACTAATGCTACATCGCGCCACCAGTGCAGTCGTAGGTACTGTAGAAGACCATGGACCAGAGACAGGACAGTCTTTAAGCCCTCCAGAGGCAAACCACAGTGGGTTAGCGTCCAGACATCTGAACACAAGTTGTGGGTGAGTGCTAGTGACTACCACGCTGCAAAAAATGGCTCTTTAAAAATAAGTTTAAAAATTATGAATACAAGGTCATATATCCTCATAATAAGTAAAAAAATCTGCCAATGGAACAAATGAAAATTAGTGTGTAAGATTTCTTTAAATAATATATTATTGGATCTGGATACTTTTTAACATTTTCATGGGTGAGTTACCTCAAATTTGAATTAGCCTATGTTAGTGGTCTAACAAAAATATTGATTGTACCTGCTATTGTGATTGTATCTTAAAATTGTTTAATTCAATAGAATTACAGGAATCTCATCTTTACAAAGATGTAACATAAGAACCGCGTGCATATGAAAGCCCTGCCAGCCTGCTTGGATTTTGAGATTTGTGTTTTGAATCATGTCGTTTCAAATATCACCAACTCTAACCCAGCCCCCACCCAACCCCCCCTCTCTCCAATACTTTCATGCGGAGCCCCAGACACAATAAGGCCGCACCGTTTGACTGTAAAAGACCGGGCCACAGATTCCTACTGATGGGAATCTGTGGCTTCTTTATCTTCTTCTTCTACTGAACATCACTACCATCTGTAGGAGGAGCTCTCAGCTGGAGAGAATTCACCTTCATTCAGGTCAGTGTGTGTGTGCTTGAGTGTGTGCGTGTGTGCACGTGTGCACGTGTGCCTGCCTGAATGTGTTTGTATGTGCATATGGGTTATACACTTCATCTTGTTTTGCAGTCCTTACAGAACCAGTTACACTGAATGGGATTCCAGATTTGGAGTTTCTAGGTTTTCATCATCATTAAAACAGAGTAGAAGCAATATGTCACCAGGACTCACGTCCCAAGAGTATTGTTAACTAACTGCCTGGCTGTGTGAAAGCCTGGCTAACTTTAGTCCTGGATTTTAAATGTTAAGTTATTCATTAAATATAATTATTATACCTGGGAATATATAATCCATGGCATGGAGGTTGTTAATACAGGCCATAGGTCTGTTTGTTTAAAGGTCAGGTCCCTGAGTAAAGCCAGGAAGGCCAGTGGTGATTACAGACATGGAGGTTAAAGCTTGACTTTGTTTTCAATGGTTGTGGAGGCCTTTATAGCATCATCATCATCATCATCCTATGTTCTTTGTGGTCATAGTCAAGTCATAAATACGTGTAATTTCCTTAAAGTAATTCTTATGGCACAAGGATTTGTTGTTCATAATTAGTTAGTCTAATGTAAGAGATTCGTTATAGTTGTGAGGATGCACTTCATTATCACACTGCATTACTGAAAGTTCCCCCCTTATTGCACAGATTCTGAGATACTCCGGATGAAGGTGTCAGCTAAATGGGAAGCATAAAAATGAAAGCACGCATCTCTAAGCTGTTAACAATAACAGAGCATCAAAGGGCACTAATTCTACAATAGCAATTCTTCCGGTGCAGATGAAACAGTGTGTATTTTTAATCTTTTCCCACAAGGATTTTACAGACAAATAATATACTCATAATATACACAACATTACATTTCTTTTCAAACTAGGGAATCATTTAAAATGTTCAAGGACCTTAGGTAGTTATATTTTTACCTGTCCAATAAGTTACATGGTATGCCTGTTAAACAAGAAAATAAACAAAAGAAAGTTTGCTTTACTGTGACTTGCTCACTGTATTTATTTCTGTCTTCTGTTTATATTTACTCTTCATTTATTTACTGTATTAACTGGGCCACCTGCACCACATGCCTATCGGCTACAGAGTAGGCCTACACCAAGGGGCTTTACCACGGGCACGTTTGGCCGCATGGGCCTGCTCTGGAGTGGGGCCAAAGTGAGCTGGCCCGCCTCCAAGTAAACCGCTGTGACGTTGCTTCGTCATCATTTCATTAATGCAATCCTAGAGGGGCTGACAGAAGCGTTGGTGTGACACTAAATATTAAGCCTAGGCTATTTTCAATGTTTCTCATAATTACTAGGCCTACTATTTGAATTCTATTTTGAAGACCGGTCGCATATCCAACTAGTGATGAATGAAGTGTTAATGTAGTGGGACAGAACAACCAGTGGGGCTTTAGCACTGGCACATTTCGAGCCATGCCGAGTCGTGCTCATTTACGTTTCCATTATCAGTTTTACTGCGTCAAATCGTACCGAGCCACGCCCGAGATGCGTCTGGGCTGGAGTGAGGCCAAAGTGAGCCTCTGTGACGTTATGGCTTCGTCATTTCATTAATGCAACCCTAGCGGGGCTGACAGATAGTCGGTGTGACACTAAATATTAAGCCTAGGCTATTTTCAGCGTTTCTCTTCTGTATTCTTTTTTTGAAGATCAAACTCGCAATTAATGGAGTGTAAATGTAGTTAGACGGAACAACCAGGAACTCATGTGGAGAGTGAACTTAGTTATCAAGTCATAGAAAAACATTTATTGTATTAAGAAAATCTATTCATTACACAACAATGTGCTTATGTATTGGACAAAGTTATATAGGCTAATGATTGCTATTTTCTGCACTCTCGTAGCCCATCTTTTGCAGAAGCTGTAAATTGCCGACATGCCCATATGCTGCCAGCTGAAAGTGGCATCGGCCTATGAATATTCCCCAGACATCTAGTGTCTACTAAAAGAAACAATAAAATATCTGCACATTATCTTTGTCTGTGGGGTACATTTAAGTAATCCATGTCTGATGAATACGACGTGTTTTGCGTATCGGCCTATAGCTTAATGTGTAGTCAGTCATGGTCGTCAGTCATCCACGCATGTTGTTACAATGGCCTAAAATATAGCCTGACAGCCTGAAAATAATTGACGAATGTTGACAAATTGCTGCCACTGTTGGACAGTGCAATAATAAAGTAGCCTAAACTGTGTATTCGAGGGCACTACTTTTAAACGCGATTGATGCAAGATAAGCATGTCATCTGATGAAGCCCGACTGTAATGGAAATGCAACGTTCAACCGCGCTGGGTTGACTGTGAAGAGTCATGTCATGCCATGCTGAGCCTTCACATGCAATGGAAAAGGGCCACTCCATCTACAAATGGTTCACTGCTTTAGCCTGGCTCCGCCCACTTTTTGCTCTCGGCTAGATTTATTTAGCTGAGAATACAGTCCGGAAACCCCGGTTCACATTAGTGTGCGGACCAATCAGGGTGGGTTAGAGCGTGTTTCTAAATGGTGGTAGAGCTAAATGAGGCGATCGATTCAGTTGTAGCAAAGCTACAGGCTGTCCAATAGTTTCAAAATGTACCAGAGGTCTATGCCCAGTAGGATGCATTGACTGTTAACACTTCCCAAAGGCGCATGGCCATAATTTATTCACAAAGTTAATATTGGGTCAAGTTACACCAGGCTAAGACTCTGCAGGCCTTAAATCTCCCAGATTCTTGTCCTCAAGCTGATGCTGGAGATGGCTTGCTTAGACTGCATACAGTTTTGTTCCAGAATACCAGAGGTACAGTTCCCGCACGAGACACAATGTCTGCTATAAGGCTGCATTTATTGCATTTTTGGAGATGCAGGAAAATTAATATTTTACATCTCAATCGGGAAAATGAATACCCTACATCTCAACGGGAAAATGAATGTATCTCAATGGAGAATACTCTACATCTCAATGAGACTTTATTTATTTATTTATGTATGGTTTGTCAGTGTTCAGGAACAACCCTGTATTGGAAAGTTACATAGGATGTATTTGCAGTGCAATAAATTGAGGAATATTATTCATTTGTATAGATAGATTTAAAAGAAATGTGATTTTATTTGCAATCATGTCACTCCTTTCCTTGTGGTTGATCCTGAGTTTCATTTGTTATAGTTTGGTAGAGATTTGCAACTTTATTTAGAAAAGGGCTATATGTAATTATTACGACAGAATTACTGAGTTTGAGTTTACTTACTTACTTTCTTTCTAGTTTCTTCTGAAATGTAAATGATCTTGGTGCACACACACAAAACACATTTGATGTTCATGTCCTATCTTTTCTGATGAAAACTCTATATAAAAAATAGATTGATATCCCCAGCTGAAATCCATTGTTTTGATAAACACATATAGTAGCTCTACACCCTCCTCCATTGTTGTTCTTGTATCCCTGAGGTTGCTCTCTTGTCGGGATGTTATTGATCTCTCTTTTCTACCATAGACACGTTTTTGCAGACACATACTTTCCTCTCAAACATCCACACGCACACACAAAGATACAAACCTTTTGGCTGTGAAAACGCAGCTCATAATGATAAAAAGAGCTAAGAACCAGATTAAGTGATTTAGCATTTGCAATGTACATACATATATGCGTGTTTCATTCACACTAATGCTTTGTTCTGCCAGCATCGACAGCCGGGTGCCGTGAAAACAATATGCAGAGCATATTTGGCCCAAAGCAGAACATTTAGTGTGTGCTATCCTATTATCTAGCATCTAACAGCATTGTCTTTGCACACTATCTTCAATCTTTTTCTCCCCCATCAAAACTGTGTATTATTCTCCTATTAGCAAAGTGTTGCCTTTGACTTCTGCCTGTTTCCGGTTGTAGAGTTCCGGGGGCTGTGCAAGTGCTGATGTGCAAAGGAGATAAAAGATGCCATAAAGCCTTGGAAAATAATTAAAATGTAACAGCACAAAGCAAGCATGTTGTCTATATATAATTCCGGTTCCACTTGTGGTTAATTTTCAGACACTGAGGCAGCCCGGACACCCATAATGTGATTATGTGTGTCCAGTCACTACAGCACGCTTACACTTTGATAACATTCAGCTTGTCTTTATCACACATTAGAGATGCATTAAGGGTGCTGCTAGCCATAACAAATACTTTTCCTAAAATTCCCAGATTGGTGGAGATACATTTGTATCTGTTCAGTCAAGAGTATACTATCAATGGACTTCCAAAAAAGACAACATTTTAAAATAAAATTATATATATATTTATATACTGTATATGTCAGTGGAGGCTGGTGAATTTTGATATTGGGGAGGGCAGGACCCTTGTTTTTGTTATTGTATTTAGGGAATATATTAACAAAATACATCACATTTATGGAATTAAGTACAGTAGACCTATAGTTAACAACATTCTTGACGATAATTTCACAATGTATTCTATAATAAAGCCCATAATAAAATATTTGTGTTAATTCACTGGGCTAAATATTCTACTCTTCAAAGAGTAATGCAAGTGATAGCCTACTAAATGCAGTGTGGCTAACTTGACGATGTTGCTGGGATATATATGCAGATAATTTATACAAAATGAATGGTATGAATAATATTACATTAGACAATAGCTACAGTAATTTGCTTTGGAAATATAAATATGAAATTGTATATTGTAAAGTCATACGAGTGAAGAATATATTCATCCAAGAGCACGAGAGGTCCAATATTAAAATGTTCAATGAGAAACTCACAAAATATTTAAACACTGCAGTCGGAAAAAGTGGCAAGATATCCTACCGATTAGAAACTTCAAAACCCACTGTAGTCAAGAAGCGCTTTTAGACAATAGCCTAAACGTATTATTTTATTAACCTTACTGTTGGCTGTGGTTATGGATCTAATCATTCTGTATCGTTTTTGGCATCCCCCAAAACACTAGATTACTTGAAGTGCAAGCAGGGTGTAAAACAAGTGATCAATAACAAATGCTTCTTGTAATTCATTTTACCTGACTCCTCTCTCATTTTGTACATTACCCCCTAAAACCCAGAACTTGTATTCCTATAAAGGCCTAATGTAGTCTAGTGTCGATCAGATGTTTTAACGCCGCTGTTTTCCTCTTTACTTTTATATTGCGTTGGATGGTAGTTCAGGACTTGGATCAACCAGTGTTCTGACGATTTATGCTGTCTTGTCAAAAAATGCAACTGTAGCGCAGCCCTATTGAAACTTGACACTTGTTCATTGTTCCCATTTCCAAGATCCCATAGAGTATAATGTACAAAAAACAGCTTCTTAGTGTTGCATACATTGCACACGTAACTTTATGCTTATATTATGATGTTGTTAATAGTGAGAATTGGTTAATATTATGTAAATCATTATTAAATATACAAATGTTAATTTACAACCTGACACAGTAAAATGACAACAAGCCTTATGCATTTGTTAAAAACATGCAATACCATAGTAGCTAGAAATTCAGATTACATACAGTATCAGAAATCTATTGCCGTTGTCTCAAGCATGAGGAAAATTACACAACTGTGCGCATGCGCAGTATGTTGAAGAAGCAGCTCTGTCTCCACCATAGAGAGCGTGTCAGTCGGATTCAGGAGTTACTCAAAGTGACGTTCCACGTCCCCAGAGCCAACTTCTGCTGCCCGGGTCTGGTCCGTTGAAGCCCCTGACTTTCACTGCCACCAATGTGACAGCACACTCAACCCCCCAATGCAGCTCCTCCTATGAGTAGTGGGCCCATAGGATGGAGAGGGAGGGGCCACGTTGCTTTTTCGGGCTGTGCCCGGCTGGGCTCTGTGGCAAACCCAGCCACCAGGCGCTCGCCGGCGAGCCCTCCCTCTGGGCCTGGCTCTAGACGGGGGCCCCGGGCTTCCTCCGGGCAGCGTAACTCCTTCTCTTTTTAAGTTCTTCATGGGGGTCTTCTGAACCATTCTTAATCTGGCCCATTACCTGAGACCACTTTGCCGTGGGAGACCCTACCAGGAGCACCAGGCTCTAGACAACACAGCCCTCAGGTTCATAGGACCACCCAAACCTCTCCACTACGCTAAGGTGATCTAGGAGAGGCTATTGTATTGTGGCGACCCTGGCTTCAGGATCGCAATAGTTATGTGTTATACGGGCAGTACTGACCTGGGAGGGGTTAGGGAAGCAGGCGGGACGTTCAGTAGCTAGAGGGCATGTTGAGTGGCCTGTTTGCTAGGGGGGTGGGCTCTTGGGGGAGAGCTTATATAAGGGGGTGATTTTGGCGGGTTAAGTGTGTGTGCTCCTCAACTTCTTGTGAGCTGTATGTTGAAGAATAAAGAAAGTGAATTAATACGTCGGTGTCCGGTCTCTTCCATCTGGCCGAGACGTTACAGTATGTTAAAGATATCAATATTTTGTGCTAATGCATAATTGGCTAGGGAGCTCATCCTCCGTAGGAAGTTTGTTTAACATGTAAAAAATAGGATAGCAAGTAAAAAGTAGCATTCTGCTAGCATTGCTTTCATCGCATTCTAAAGGCGGACGTCAATCAAATATCCTCGGCCTCTCTCTCCGTCAGTTTACATAGCGCTGAAACGATTTTAACATAGGAAATTGTGGTTTTAGAGGTTTTAGTGGCAATATTGATATTTTAGAGGCTTCAAAAATATGATTTGATTTGATTATTTATTATAAAATCGATTTAGTGTAGCGTTATATTAACAAATGTTTCTTAGAAATTATTATGGAGGCTTATCTATCGAATCTATCTTATTTGAGCATACGCGCACACCTGTGACACTGTTCTTGTGTGTAGTTTAATGCTTTTTTCTCCTATAATATAACATTAATATTCTTTCTGTAAGGTCGCTTGTTTGTTCGACATTTGACGAACAAACTACATTCTTTCTACCGACATATTTTACAACCATCAGGAAATCAAATACAGATGAACATCTTTGAATATAACTACAGTAGCACTACACTATTGCGCATTTTCTACAAATGATTCTGCCTGTTCTTCTGGAAGACATTTAAAAGTAACAGATTTTTAGAAATGTCATATGTCTCATAATTTGTTATAATTTCCTGTACAGTTGAAGGCACATGGGCTGTAAAGCATTTCTACTTAAAGGGAACATATTGTTATTGCATTTCCTACAGTATGATAAAATGTCAATGCCACCCACATTTTAACAGTTTAATTATTCAATATCAAGTACATGTTTCTTGCATGAATATGTTATTAACACCTCACAATGAAAGATTTCTATGAAAAAACATACATCTTTACTTTGCTAAGAAAATGATAGTAATCAATTTAATAAAAGGTAACAATAAAAAAAATGAAAGAAGCTGAAGAGCCATCAGAAAATCCACACCACCGAGCTCTCACAATTCTAGCTTTTTATTGCTCTATTGATATTCATGATGCTGAACTTAATCGCTTGGAAAATGACCAGATAGCACATTAAGATAAACAGTCTTGCTTATTTTCCAACAGTATCATTCCTGTGATCTGGAACTCCATAGCACTCCAATTGAGCACGTTACCTGGGGTAAAGTTAAGGTCATTCATGTATCGTAAGATCTCAGAGGATGAAAGGACATGGTCCCACATGTGAACATCAGCCAACATGCCCACAAAGGACTGGTTGATGTCAAATCCACCGCCATGGGAATCCTGCTCCTGTAGATATGCAGAATGAAGATCCACATTAAGGGAAACAGCAACAATGCCATACCTGATATTTTGTGCCAAGCCA
Source organism: Forbesichthys papilliferus (assembly GCA_025399855.1). NCBI lineage: Eukaryota > Metazoa > Chordata > Actinopteri > Percopsiformes > Amblyopsidae > Forbesichthys > Forbesichthys papilliferus. The sequence continues at coordinate 5,403 of JAODOY010025593.1, read as the reverse complement.
GATGGTCAGGCAGCAGTGGCACCACTTCACCACTGGAGGCAGAGTCCTACACAAAGACTAGGGGAGATGATAAAGGGAATGCAACATATAGCTCCGTTTCTGCCATGATCGGAGAATGGCATTCAGGTCTGTTGCTACTTCATTAGAATGAGCTACAAATGTTAACATTTACTGCATATGTATGCAGAGGCGTCCCACAGCCAACATCAGTGAGCGTTTGCAATCCAAGAAAAGGCGGCTGTTCATAGCACCAAAGAAGTAACTGGAGACAACAATGATAAAAAAAAGATATATTAATCTAATTTAAAAAAAAATACTAATGAGTGTAATGCGAAATAAATGTGCTGTCACTTCTGTCAATCAGTGTACTAAGATAGATTTACACCGAAAGCCATGCAGACTTGGTTGTCTCATGGGAATTAAGCCCATTTCATTTTCCATTTTTCCACATTTATCAAAAACAATTTTGTACTCTGTCACCTCTATCCTTTCAAACTCCTGGATTGTCACTGTGTGTGCTAAAACACGAAATTCCAAATGGATGATACAAAAAATGTATTAGTAAACCTACAAAATGTACTTTAAATCACGATACCTGTCCTAATGTGATAATTGTGGGCCCGCTGATGTTAGAAGTAGTGGAAAGGAATTTTCTGCATGTCGGTCTTCCATTCAACCACAGCTGCCCCAGCCCACTCTGAGCATCCCAGGTGGAACACACACTCTGCCAGGCGTTCAGCTTGTAGTCCTGCCCCGCAAAATCTGCGCTGCCATCCCTGGCAATGACTTGGATTTCACCGGGTGGGGTCTTCTTGTAAATGAGGAAGTCATTGGCAGCACTGGGTGTAGCCAATGAGAACAGTGCGTGGTTTCTGTTGAGGTCTGTGAAGGACCTGAAGATGAGTAAAGTAAACACGTGACACAGCAGCAACAGTGTAATGTAATGTATTTTATCATATTCGGTAAGGTATGCGACAGTACCTGAGGCAAACGGTTACAGCCTGGAAGTTCTGTTTTGGTGTAACTAGCCGCACATGATCTGTCTTGGTAATTCGTGGGAAGGTGAACATTTTACCTGAAAGGTCTTAACCAAAATACATTCCACAATGAACATGCAAACTTTTACATTTGAGAGTGCACTGAAAAAAACATTTTTTTCATTAATTTCCACAAAATCACATTATAGAACTTCATTGAATGGCAATACTGTATGTGCCTGTGAGTCTGTCTGTCTTTCTGGCTGGCTGGCTATCTCAAGAAATGTATTTTAAATCATGCCTGAGTGGTGAAAGTAATCCTGGTCTTTTAAAATATGTATTTAAGGTAAGGTCTACAGTATGTCAAAATAACATTTTGGTACTTTCATTGCACTGTTTAGTTTGACACTAGAAATACAAGCAGTTCCCTTTAAAAACGAAATGCCTTAGACGTGGTACATACTATACATCTAATATCATGTACGGAATTTCAAAATAAAATGTATGCACTTAAAATACTAATTTTGAGATAAAATACTTTCAATAGAATCAATAAAGGATTGGTACAAGGAAAATCAGGAACTGTTAGATGACTTCCTTATGTGTGGATTAGAAAACCTAATTTGTGCAAACATTTCAGTAAAGACAATATATAGGTATACCTTGAGGCACAGCAGCACATGCCACCAGCAGAGCCAGAACAATTAAGGACTGCATCTAGTGTAAAGTAGAGCATCAAAGTGTCATAGTGGTCATCCCAAAAAACAACAATAAAAGTCTGCAGTTTAGCATCGCAGTTTTTTTTTCTTACCTTTTGTGAGAATGAGTGAATACAGCGAGTTCACTGGCTTCTTCAGGGTAAATGCGTGTGTGTGTGGGTGTGTGTGTGTGTGCGCCTAAATCTTTGTGCCTTTCCTTCCTTTTTTCTGTGACCTGAAGGGAGGGTTTGGAAGTTGCTCAACTTCCTTTCTATTTTCTGCAGGATTAGAAAGCAAGCAAAGCAAGTTTACTGTGTAAATGTTGTTCTAATGTGAATTGACAGCAACAGGCAACGTGTCATCATTAAGGCATATGATACAGCCACATTTTGTGTATACCAATTATGATATAAGCTTCAGTGGAGCTGTTTTCTGTAAAATAACGAATAGAAAATAATATAATTTAATATAATCCAAAGGAATGATGGGCAAACATATATTAATTTTTAAGATGTTTTACATGATTTTGTGAGCCATACTTTTCACCGTTGATCTGTTGTATTCAAGGCTCTATCAGCAAGGCAAATGAAAACTGCCATTAGTTGTACATATTAAATAGTACAATATGAAGCAACTATTATGAATCATATATCCTTCAAGAAAGAGGGAATTTACATATTCCTCTTCCTCTTTGTGTGTTTGTGCCACTATATTTTCTTTCCCGGCTTTGTTAAACTTAAAACGTATAAACCTATAAAACTCTGTTATAAAACAAGTGTAATTGAGATTAGCCAAACCCTATAGACATGCAGTATATCAGTCACTACAACTAACATCTGCATTGTCATGTGATATGAAGCCAAACATGCAAATAGGGGTTTTCGGGAGAATAAGGTGTTTTCAATTGGTAATAACTAATGTTTTATCAACACATTTACATTCGGATTAGTTGGCCTTTGCTGCCCCTATGAATAATGTTGTGTTATTGTAAACATCCCATTGCTCCTCACCAATTACTGCAGAGGGGATTGTTGTTCATTTTTCCAGCTGTGTTGTGTTGCTGCTGTCTTGATTGATTCTGATGCTTCACCTTGCTTTTGCCCCCCTCCCTTCTTCAAGCCAGGGTGGCTTCTAGTTCATATTTTATTTTCTGGTGCATGGCACGATGTCCACATACACTGAATAAAATCCTTTATGGTTGTAATAAGGAACAAAACATAGAAGTGTATTATTATGTTAAAAATCAAGCAATTCCATAATAATTAACCCTTTACAAATATGCTTTCAAATATTGACATTGTTTTATGTTTAAAAGCACCTTTTGTTTTTTTTATTTGTTGCATAATGCATTATAAGAACTTGTTGCATGTTGCATTATAACAAGCAATCCTGACTATCCATAGATGCACACCGTCACTGTGCTTATGCATTGTAACAACTTATGATTAGTGATTTCACAAGGTGGAATAATAAATTATAGACATTTAATTAAAGCACATCATAGCATGTCTGCTAGCAATTAATGAATTAAAACTAGCATACCATTATAACATATCAGAGCCATCAAGAAAGCAATGTATTATATGAACTTATAGGGCCCGACAAACTTTGCTCACTTCATTTTAGTTCTGTTAATTGTCAGTAATTCCCGTACAGAGTATACAACACTTACAATAAGGCACAGTGTGCGTGGTGACTAAATTTTCCAGTTTTATTTATATAGGCCTTAATAATCATATTACAGTCTCAAAGTGTACTGTCCAAAATGTCACATTGAAACATCAACACCCAAGGAGTCGCATATATCATTACTTTATCATTGTCATTTATTTAACAACGTTTTAAAAACAGCAATGGTTGATCGTCCTGGTAATCAGTAAACAGGCAGATGTATAGGAGGGCAAGATCCTAAGTATGATAAGTGGTGGCATCAGGGGCGGCACCAGAATATTTTCAGTGGAGGGGCACAGGAGGGCAAGAAGGAAATGGGGGGTCACTTAAATGCTGTAATTCTTTTTAAACTGATCATTCAATTAAAATAGGGGGGGCACATGCGATTTCTGGGGGGACACGTGCCACTCCATGCCCCCCCATTGGCTCCGCCCCTGGGTGACATTAATCCATTTATTGCATCTTTCCGGATCTTTTGGAATCTGATAAAATGCTTGTTCTTTAACATTACCACAATTGTTTTGGCATCCCGGCACACAACAACTATCTACCATGTCAAATAAATGTGTACCGGTATATATATACACTGCAGGTGAAAGACAAATGTAACTTTGTGCTTTCCTGCCAAAATGGCAGTTTAGATTTAGATTTAGATTTGTTTAGATTCGACTGTTGCATTCCGGGAACTACCGGAACTCTATAGACCATGGCTAGACTAGAGGGAACAAATATGTGCATTGGAGAACAACTGGTACTCTAACACAAGAGAGGATTCAAAAACTCTTGGCTGGATGTAACTTTACAACTACTGTAACGCACAAACAAACAACACAGGTGACACAAATCAAGCAATCAGGACGTGGGTTAACACTAAAGTAACGATGTTGGAACCTGGAGCTAGCGTGTCTAATAATAGCACACCATACCAGAACCGTACCCTTCCCCCACAGAGAAAAGCTGTGATGTCACATCTATACAGACCACAGCTTTGACCCTGGCCATGAGGAGGCAGCTGCTGGCAGCTCACTAGAGTCCTGCTTGCCTGGAGGGGATCAGACAGTGACCACTGGAGAGCAACATTTAATGCAGCTCCTGGGTTGTGCTGAGCTCCGAGATAAGATGAGACACAGTTACAGGGAAGTCGGATAACTGGAAGTTGGAGAGCAGATATATAAGAGGAACACAGACATAGAGAAAATGTGGTATTAAGTTCAGAATGTTACATGACTCATGAGCATAACAAGTTTAACGTAAATAAAAAAACAAGCAGACACAAAGATAACATTGCAACAGAAAAAAAACGTAAAAATACAATTTAACATAGAATACAATAGAATACACTGTCGAGTCAAGTCCGTTTTATTTACTGTTTATAGCCCTAAATCACATTACTGCGCTTAAAGCGCTCACATTTTCCATGGAAACAAATACCCACTTAAAGGTAAAGTCAGCTATTGCCAGCTAAATGTAAGATAATACACTTTTTGTCAAATTCAACAAATATCTCCTCGCATTTCGCTAGCCTACCGTTCTCTGTGCATGTTGTCTCTGTCTCTGTAAATAGCAACAGAAACAAGGTGGCGATCACCAATTATGTTGTGTTTCTGAAACGACTACAACTGTAGGCTATTTGGAAATCTATTGAAACAACTGTGGCGTCTTAAAAGTTTAGCATTTCCCATTTTCTGTAGATGTATAGTCATCATTGAATGCATTAATGTCTCACATCCAATAGCTTGTATGTTCTGTAGTTTAAGGCGAGGCATCATATTCCAAAATGATGATTTTGCTTTAATCTGTCAAATGTAATATTTGTTTTGATTGATTTAATTTTTTATAAGTGGTTTTGCAGCTATTGTTACAATACATTCCTAAAATGTACAAAACAATTGTAAATTGACATGTACAGATGAAATAGTCATATATGGAATAGCTTACTTTATGATTTATAAAACAAATGTTCAAATTATTTCTGAAATTTCTTGTTCACGAGTGAGGGGACATTGGAGCGGGAGATTGGCCGGAGAATCGGAGCAGCGGGAGCGGTATTGCAATCA
>JAODOY010025573.1:0-18673 GCA_025399855.1 Forbesichthys papilliferus | reverse complement strand
GCGCATTAGGTAGCGCATCAGGTTGGGCATTAGTTAGCGCAATAGTTAGCGCATTAGGTAGTGCAATAGTTAGCGCATTAGGTAGCGCATCAGGTTGGGCATTAGTTAGCGCAATAGTTAGCGCATTAGGTAGTGCAATAGTTAGCGCAATAGTTAGCGCATTAGGTAGCGGAGGGGCGCAGATACGGACGACTCCTTGGAAGCTGTCCAGCAGCCGGGAGTGGACACCCGGCTTGTTGCCGCGGTAACAAATGCCCACACAAGTTTCTCAGAGACCCACTCAGAAGTCCCCCCCCCAACCTTTAACGTGGGAAGGTCTGCAGCAACACACGCCATGAGTAAAGCAGCACAGCACCACAATATGTACACCCACATTTATTTACACCTCAACACACACACACACACTGCGGAGGGTGAGAGTGTAGGACGTGGAGGAGAGGAGCTGACGGGGAGAGGGAGGAGAGAGGGAGGGAGGGAGGGAGGGAGAGTGTTGGGAGGTGACGAAGAGGTGGAAGGCGCAACATTGAGGTGACAGCCCTTTAACGCACGCGCGGCTTTATCTGTCGACACACACTGCCTCTTGATGCAAACGCCAAACACACTTACGCTGATACAGTACACACCAGGCTGTCACACACTCTCTCTCTCTCCCTCTCTCTCCCTCGTATTCACACACCCACACACCAACAAAACCAAACAGATTTGCTGAGGCTCTTGCTGAGGCTATGCTACTGTAGCAGTGGGCACACTACAGCACGTTTACGGACATCGTCGCCACGGGCTGAACCCCCGGGGGCATCCGTGCTCACCGCCTGTCACACAGGCATCTCGGTCCTGCCGCAGGCTAAAAGGGGCGAGCCGCCGTCGCCGCGGCGACCGCTGTTAGCCGGGAATGTTATGACAGCGCCGCAACCTGCCCACGCGGGTCAGTGGACAGCACGACACTCCTGTGTGTGTGTGTGTGTGCGCGCCTAACTTTGTCCTCACTTAGTGTTTATCTAGGCACGCATCTTAACTTTCACTGTGTTATAAATCGTACACGTGTCCGCACATGCCGCTGTGTCCTTAAAGCATTGTAGAACTGGTGCTTTAAGGACATCCGAAACAGTAAAAGTGCTTATTTCAACAGAATGGTAATTCCAGGCTTAGCCGAGCTGTGTATATTGAATCTCTGAGCGCCTGCACCACTATCTTGTACGCAGGAACGCACGCACGCACGCACGCACGCACGCACGCACGCACGCACGCACGCACGCACGCACGCACGCACGCAGGCCTTTAAACTCTCTGCGGAGATAGCTACAGCCCATACAGTTATTTCTCAAGTAAATACATGTCTGTACATCACAAACGTGGCTCGGGGATGTTAAGTCGGTCTTATCTGAAACAGCATAGTAGCAGCAGTAGCACGCATATTGAGCCGTTACGCAGCTCACAGACCCGGGGCAACTGCAGTGACTTCCACACATTGTTGGCATGCGGAGGAAAAGGCTTACAAATGTCTGCCGGGGGGGGGGAGGGGGTGGGTAATCAAGAAGACTTGCATTAACTTTATTCATTTTTGCTAGTTGAGCCGCTAAGTGTTTTATTTGTTTACTGTTAATACTGAATTCAGTAAGGTAAAGGTTATTGTCACACACAGCGAAATGTGTTCTCTGCATTTAACCCATCCCCCAAGGGAGCAGTGGGCAGCCGTAACCTAACTACAGTAGGCTACTGTTGTACTGTTACTGATACCGTTGATGTTAAAATTAAGGCAAAAGCACATTTGCTTTTTTGTATTCGGCTCAATTGTAGGATCGTTCTTTACCTCGAATGTAATAGTTATTTCCAGAAAACTCAAAGCAAAATTACCCACAACCCTGTCTGGCTTGAGTGGACTGTTGCCAGGCAACACATAAACACTTTACTGCACACCAACTTGCTACTTTGCATAAGCGAGGCCAGCTACTTTGTATCATGTACTATACAATTATCTGTATGTTCCCATTTATAATGTGACTGTGTGTTGGTATGAGGTCATTGTTTCTATATGGATTAAACTGCAGACAGTAAGGGATTACATTTTGGCCTACAGTACATGCTGTTGGTTTGCAGGATCAATCGAACCTTTCACACCTGTAACATAGCCCAACTTCTTATGTGTTATATTATGTAACAGCATGCTTTGTGTGCCAAAACCATGTGTTTCTCACAGATAGATATCTGTATGTTTAAACACACACACACACACACACACACACACACACACAGTTTATTTATGCTCGCCATTGGCTCATGCTTGCTGTCCTGGGGCCAGAATTTGTGGTGGCGAGCACCCGCTATAATGTGGGGCATGCCATTCTATTCTCTTGTGAACACATTCTTTCATCACCCGGGGTGTTCGCATTGCGATTCTCGGCTCTCTGGGTCTCAAACAGTGCCTGCTTATCTAGTGTTGTTAGCTCAATGGTTTGAAGACGTAGACAGAGTCCTTATAGCATTATGACGCTCTCTGGATAAGGTTCAACACTATTTTATTTATTCACTGTTTTACAACACTATTTTATATATTCAGTGTTTTACAGTAAATATATAGGGCCATATTTTAACAATCTAAGCGCACTGTCTAAAGTGCAAGGTGCAAATCCACGTTGGCTATTTTAATGGACATTAACGGTCAGTCCATCATGGTCAGTCCACCATGGTTCAAAAGGGTTGTACTTACTCTCTTCATTATTCATGGGTGTGTTTTGGGCGTAACAAATGACCAATCAGAGTGTCTTTACCCATTCCCTTTGAAAATCCAGCCTCGCTTACATCATAGGCGGATATACCGGCAGATTTGTGAAATCACTGGAGCAGACAATCTAGGTCTAGGCAATAGCGAGATCCCTAAAATATGTTTGGTTACACACTAATAGTAGTTCACATTGTACTGTGTAAATGTTTAATTATTTGCATGTGTGTGCACTCCTGCACATCCCTTTGTGTGTAACAAGCAGAGTGTACGTGCATTGTGCACCTACTATAGGCGACATTGATAATGCACCATGCGTTGACTTTAGACCAGTTTTTTTCATCAGTCTGAAACTAGCAAAGACACTTGTGTTCCTGCTTTTAGCTTCATTGCGCCTTATATAAAATAAGGCCCTATTATAGTGTGTGATTGTTGTTGTTTAGTTTTTTTTCTTGTAAGACCGATAAGTCACTTAAAAAATGTTCTCAGAATCCACCTTGGTACAGTCACTGATTTCCATGCCTCTTAGAATTTCCACTAAAAGACTGGTTCATAGTCTACGCAAGCTACGCGGATGCGAACCCAAACGCAAGGGACATACGCACATACTTTCAATACATAAAAAACGCGTGTCAGTTGGTGCATTGAACCTTTTCAGATGTGACACACTTTCATCCAGCAGGGTATAGCAGAGTACATGTTGACTGGTCAAGTTAAATCTCAAGTAGCCTACTAAAGAGGATTCCATTATTTTATTACTCCTCAAATGCCAGAGGTAAAATAATATATAATGACACCGTCCAGCACATAGTCATACGATCACATAACTGCATTTTTTTGGAGCATTTACTCAATGTGGGCTCGCACAAACAGGTCACTTATCTGCCTCCACTTAATTTTTATAGCTTTCCTATCAAATTTGGAGCCTATTTTTCTCCACACAATATATCTACTGTATTGCAGCAGATCGATTACATAGCACTCAGTATCTTATATCTTATTGTCATATAAGTTTACACAAACGTTCCTAGTTAGCTGCTATCTATATAGCACTTCTTCCATGGTAGAGTGATACAATAGAGAGATGGCACAATTTTCCCAAATTGCAGGTGCACTTATGTTACATTACTAACATGAGGAAAACACATTTTGCTATGAAAGTACGCATCAAACCCTCCTTGCGTAGCTTGATGCAGCCACATAGCTTGCGTAGACTATGAATCGGCCCTTATACAGCTTCTGTGTGGCACAAACTCTAAACTCTAAGCTCTCTAACTTTAACTTTTCTATCCTTAAAAAAAGAAACTCTTATTTTCTCCTGTCTTTGTTAAGATCTTAGAATATGGTCACTTTGTTGGTACACAGTAGGCTTCTAGCAATTACGTTGTATTTCTGGAAATTTCATGCCATAATGAACTGTGTAGCTAAGTTAACCATGTACAACACGCTATTATTATCCTAACCCCTAGAGAATATATATCTATATATCTCTCTACCTCTCTCTCTCTCTACATGTCTGACAGCAATAATGGAACCATAGCATCTTCTAAATTCTGTTTTAAAATACAAACCTGCCATGCATACCCTCTGGTGTTGCTTATGAGCAGGTTGTATGTGAGAATTTCCTTTTCTCAGCATTGATTTCCTGTCAAATGGTCTGCATTTATACAGCGCTTTTCCAGCCTTCCAGCCACTCAAAGTGTTTTATAATGTAACCTCACATTCACCCGTTCACACACACATTGATGGTGATGTCAGCCATGCAGGGTGCCACCTGACCACCGGGGGCAGTGAGGTGTCTTACTCAGGGACACATAGACACTTGGTGAAGAGTTAATGGGATTCAAAAAAGCGACTGCTCCATCACCTGTCGCCCCGCTCTATCCACTGCCGCCCTATAGTGTCAGTGTCAATCTGGCCCCTCTCCAGAGACACTGCTGTGACCTGTCAGGCTAACAGCTGCCCTACACTGGTGATGTGTGCCGTTGGACGTGTCAAAATTAAGTGCCTATTTATTCTTCAACGGAGAAAGCTCGCACCACGATGGTCCCAACATGCATGTAAGCCTGCCAGTGGTTTGTTTTTTGGGAAAATTGGGTGTAATTGGGACCACTGTAAATACTGCATGTTATAAAGCATTTACACTCACTTGAAATAGATATTGAAAATGTTTTGTAGGTAGAACATTAACTATTGTATCTACATAGAGGGTAGCAGAGGCCACGTATGGCCACTACCCATAGGGTAGGTTGACGTCTCTTTTTCCCAGATATGTTTGCTTTTTGGACGGGTTCACATGGGTTTATCTAAATCGCCAAAAATGACATGGATTTGGATTTTGCTTTCATTTTGTGTACATTTTTGTATTGAATTGGTCTTGCCTTTTCAAACACCATTATTGATTTGTAGGGTGCACCGATCTGGACATTTTTTTGGGTTGATACCGATTTCCTGTTTTCAGTCTACAAAATCAGCCAATATGTACTAATTATATACTTTTTAGATGTATTCATGTTACAACCAGGGATCATAACAAGTCCATACAAAAGATAACATACTCTTTATTTAATTGGCCTCAAGCAGCCAATATGTTTAACCAGCAATAATGGGTCAGTCAGTGAGCTAGTGACTTTCCTCTCGATATGCCAGCTGGACCTCCTTATACTGTAGGACAGCCCCACGTGTTTCTGCTTCCACTGACGAGCCTGTTGCTGAAAGACATGGGTGGGGTTGTCACATTCATAAATGTAAGAAAATATTTAGCTCCTGAAAATCTTTTCCTCACTGTGAGCTCATTTTTTACTCCACCTATATGTAAATAGGGCAATCATGGCTAATAGATTGCTGTGCTGTTTTGTGAAGTATAACAGTTATATCATAAAATATTAATAAACATAAAATGCATTTCTTTGATAAATTATTTTACAAATTATATATAAAATAATATATTAATTTTAAACATTGATTATATACACAACATAGTTGTAAGCGCCCAAAAGTACCACTTTTTACCAGCTTTTATCATCTTTACCAGCCTTTTTCAAGATGAACAGTGCAGACCTCAGGTGCATTGTTGTCATTTTTCAACTTAGCTAAATACAGTACCTGGCATTAGTTCCCCCTTGAAGTCAAGTCACACAGTCAGGTTTGAAATATGTGGCAAAAAGGCAATTAATAAATATTAATAAAATTAACTATTTTTGGGCAAAATCCTTGACACACACTAAAGTTAAAATGTAGTTAAGCAATGCTGGAGAAATATTGATGTTTGAATTTCAAAACAAAAGCAACTCTCCATTCAATGCTATATGGTGCTCACTCAGAACCTACACCCACCAAATTGGACACACATTTGCCAAGGCTAGAACAGTGTTGTGTTGTGCGGTGTGCACTTATTTGTTTGTGTTCCTATTTACAGAGCCAGGGATGTGTAGTAATATCAAATTACATTGCCAGCATAATACAGAATTGGTAGCTACCGTAAGGAGATTTTTGCTGACCATCTCTGACTTCACTTTTACGGCTGTATTTAAGAATCACTTTCCAGCCTATGTAAATTATTATAAAAGCTACTATGTCATGATCCACTGTATGGCCCTCTCGCAGATCCTGTATAGCGAGAGACATGCAGTCTGTCTGCATCCCACATACAGTTCCAATAATTAGAACTCTGGCGTCTCTTCTGGCCTTCTCAAGTACTCGCGATGCGTAACGACATCAAAGGCACCACTTTAGATGTCAGACATCTGTACATCTGCTGTATTAAACATTTCAGTAACTACAGCGGTTAGATGGTTGGCATTTACAGTAATATGGTATGATAATCACATGTAGCCTCGGCTAAACATTACATCTTTAATAATTCATTTGGATTTAATGCAACGCAGGCAGCCATATGGAAGCATGAAGAATGGAAATTACCTGCAAGAGCTCTAAAATAGGTGTGTGTGTGTGTGTGTGTGTGTGTGTGTGTGTGCGCACGTACGCATAGTGTGTTTGTTTTGGACGAAGGGAGAAGCAGTCAGTCACTGAGTACATTTGGTTCATTGGAGGGATAACACTTTTCTTTTTCTTTTTTTAACTTGAGCACGAGTTTTATGGCTGCAACGAAAGATATTTCATGACACCTGTATACTCTACCTGCTCTCTCTCTCTCATGCGTACACGTGCACAACAGATCAGTGCTGATAAAATGTAAATGTTTCATGGCTGAACAGTTTTTTTTTCACACTTTTTAATTATGAGAATTTACAGCCGTGTTTATAATCTTCAGTGATATATTTATATATCCCACAGCTACAGTAGAATGTTTTTATTTTTTTGTAAATGTTTATCCTCCAAATAAGCTTTCTCTGCAAAATCTATATGCTTAATATATCACAATTGCTCTCGTGGTGCGGCCCAGCGCTGATTGAACTGGTTAACTATTATGGCAGGGTACTAGCTGGCTTCTAGCTTTTCCTTAGGTCCAGAGCACTGGTAGTGATCCATGGCCAACCACAGATCAGAAGACAGCATGTCCAACGTGGATCCGCCAGGGAGGGGGGAAGAAACCACCCTTTTCCCCAAAAAGACGAGGAGTGTGTTGTGTTTTAATTAACCTCTTTCTCAGATGGCCAACCACAGGATAAAGTCTGGGACACATCAAAGCGCCTTCATAGCAAAGATGCTTCACAATCAGGCTGAAGGCCAACACTCCACAGGACAGCGTCTCTGTGGAACAACAGGGGTAGGGGTTTCCCTCTCTCACAAATCAACAAAGGAATACAGGCCGAGTAGACGTCACACCTTGGTGTGGTGATAAGCCCCCATCTCTGTGGAGGCAGGAAAGAACTCACAACCTCTTGATCAAACTGTGCAAAATGTATCTTCTGTATTAACTCAAATATGTTCCCAAAAATTTGAAGATACACTGCGTTATCTTGTTTAGGAATTAAGTGTAGATGTTTTGTGTATATTAAATGACATGTCTGCTGCACAAAAACAAGAAACCTGGTGAAAATATATGCATTTTGATAACAGGGTACATTTGAACCGGTGTGGCGGTTATAAATGCTTGTGTTTATAATCTGGATTTATCTTCACTATATTTATCTTCACTAATTTACCCCGTGGCGGTTCTAGTGTTAAATGCTATATGTTCATTTGACAACAGATTTAGACATTACATTATAAAGTCAAATATTTCTATTTGTAGGCCCCACCGCCCTCCCTTAAAAGCCAGCGCGGGATCCCAAATTCTTGTCCGGATCAAAATCTTCATGTAATTAACCAAACTGTTAATTTGTGTGATACATTTTCTCTTTGAACTCAAGAACCAAAGTCTTTGTTCTCAACCTCATGTAGCCTACATACAAGAAGTATTAGACGCCAACTCTGCCGTTAGGCCAATCTAGTTTTGTTATATTTACCAAGTCAGTTAACAATTTACATTCTCCAAAGTTTTAATGTAAGCATGTTTTATCAGATTACCCTCAGTGTGGTTGTATACAGGACACGAGTCCCTAGTTGGTAGAATTAACCCTTCAGTTGAGATTGAAATGAAAACATTCAAGAAATTAATAATTTACTCCGTTCCAAGCCGCAGTGGGTCAGCATTTTATCTAGATACTGACTTTTTCGTCTCGGGGTGCCCCATAATTCAGAGTTATTAAAACAATAACCAATATGAAAAGTTAATATTAGGGTTGTAGGGTAAGCTATCAAGCCATTTTGAGATCGTTCCGATCCATACAACCACTTACAGTACACTGTCAAATCAACTATAAAGTCATTTTCAAAAGGAGCTATTTTTATTCAGAAAAGACAGGAATTCATTTCCTTATGTAAATCTCCATACGTAGACAAACTTACATATAGCGCTGAATGACAAGGACACAGGCAAAGAGGTTCTTGACTTCAACGTCCATTGAAATGTCTCCAAAGTAGGGGTTCTGTCAGTTGAACTGACCAATATCTCTGGGAATATACATTCTCAACTTTAAAATATAGAAATACCAGAGGCGAGGAGCATTTTCACAGTAGAATGTGAGTGCTCAGAAACAGCCCCAATATTGTCTTAATGTTGCAGCTGATTGTTCAAATCAGTCCAACTCAAGGAGACCCTCAAAATGTATTGTGACAGATTAGGATGTGGCCACAACAATGCAATCAAGAACAAATATGCATGAGGACACAGCCGCTTTCAAACGCTACATCACCGCATTGTATGGCTGTGATATTATGTCATCAGTTTGGGGAAATGACTGCAGTCATTGATCCATACTCCATGCGACTCTATCAGAATGATAGATGTCTGTTTATTGCAATTGCAATTTCTTTTCTCACTTCCTAACTGAGATAATTCCACATCCATTTTCATTTGAAATGTGATAGCTCTTCAGCATTCTCACTGCGTTTCCAGTGCAGTCCTTCTTCTTCAAAGACATTTTGAGAACAATCCATTTTTTCCATGGCATTAGCGAGACAATGTGAAGTATGCATGACTCGGTGTCCTAAATCCATAAACAACCTCATTTAAACTGCATACTTGGAGAAATGCTAAGATCTAGTGAGAGCCCTCCGATTATATACTGTAGCTATCCATCATCTATTGTCACATTTCAATTTAATCTGCGTCTCATCAACACATTGATGTGACACAGTCGAAATGCTACTGTAGCACATAGAATCAAATGCCCTTATTTATGCCAAAATACATAGTTTAAATTTGGCATAGACTTGGCCTAGTTTTACCCACTTCTCCCAGTAGACTTGAAAACTTTAAGAAAATCAAAACGGAAAATATTAAATGTGGGAGTCATAAAATGTAGTTTTGTAGGGCAGATTGGGGGATTGTCATACATACAGTACTCTTGTGGAAATATATTTAGCACATGGTTTTATGCTTGGAAATAAAAAGTCAGTATCTACCAAACTGTCTTCGTATCAGAGGCATAGATTTCACAGTGCTCACAAATGTTACCAGCACCCCAAACTCTGTGCTGAACGTCTGATACATATAGCCTTGTAAGCTCTACACGGGACTCTCAGATTTACAAGACAGTCAGAGTTATGTTGTTTAGCATTTATCTTAATTCCTCATTGTAAGTTTAACGTCCGACTCTGTCATTAAGTTACCTCTGGTTAATTGTTAACTGTTGCAACAATTGTTTTAATTACTTCATCGGGCTCTACCGTCATTTCAATACACACGCTTGACTTCACCGTCATAGCACATCCACTGATTGTCCTGCCTGCAGGGTTAAAGCAAACAGGGTCTCCAGAGCATATCCTCAGCAAAATGAACCCAGTTGAGAGCAACAGTCGGACTGAGCCAGGCTAGCGTCTCGAAGGAAGAGAGGGACAATTTAAACTCTAGCTGTCAGGGTTCTTTCTGGCACTGTGTGTGTGCTCTCACATCCCCCCTGTGGCCACTCCCCCTCCCCGCAGCTGAGCCATTCCTTGCCCCTCCTCCTTCACACCTGGTGCTCATTGACTCTCTTTGTTTGGCCTCTTTGTAAACCCTGTAAACCCTGTAAACCCTCATTCTCTGTTGGATTGTTCTTTGCTATGACCGGTCTGTTTGTCTAGTTTTGTTTAGTAAAGTATATGGCCCAGTGGCTGGTGAGGAGTAATGTTTAGAGTGTTTCTCTTTCAAACCGTGTTCTCCTTTTGTTGAGATTTTGTGTTAATATAAATAAACGCTTCTGTGTTTGGGCCCAGTCCCTGTACAAAGCCTGACAGAAGCACTGTCCGGTGGGACTCATGGGGCACAGGGTGCTTCCCAGCATGCACCCTGTTTCTGGTGCCCCCACCCTCCCATACCTCCACTTAAATCAATATTGAGCTTAGCCCCCAGCTGCTGTCCGTGGAGAATGATCTGTAATAGAGGCCCCTGCCCATGACTCATTGTGTGCTGGGGGATCAGAGTGGTCTGGTACTGTATACAGTACATACCTGCACGCACACACACAAGCAAGCTATAACACACATTGTTCTGCCACACACATGCATACAAGCACAGGCACGCATTCAAACAAAACCAAGCAAAACACACACACACACACACACACACACACACACACACACACACACACAGTGTCTTCCTGCCACCTACAGTACCAAATCCCACACACATACAGTACAAACAATATTGGACTGATTAAGCTCACATACACACACACGAACACTATTGATCGGCTTGACATCACATACTGTACATGTGCCACACACAGAAACACACACACACACACATGTCCGTGCAAACTCTCTCACCCTATCAACTATAATTGCAAATATATTAGTTATGAGCTTAATTATCCTTAAAACAATCAAATGCGGCTGCCAGTGCAGTAAGTGAAATTCACTTGATAAGATGTCTTACATTAGGTGCACACTTAAGTAACTAGATAAGCTATTTATATTAGAAACAAGTCCAACTAGATTTAAATACAGATGATCAAGTTAGATAATAGTTTTTGCAGTGTATATCGGATACATTGTTAAGTGCAAGTACACATAAACACTATTGGTCAGGCTACCTATGCATGTGCCACACACACACACTCTCTCTCCCTGCCACCAAAACAAACTGTTCTGTTCCAAAAAAAAAACACACACTATTATCAAACAGTTTCATGTACACTGAACACTCTTGGTCATCCACCCAAGAAGCATACACAGGCACACACACACACAAACAATATACCCACTTCACAATAAAAAGTAAAGGAAAGCAAGCACAAATTATAAATATAATCTATTGACGTTTACATTAAAAGCATTATTCCATTTCTACCTTTCAGTTTGATATTGTAGGCACCAAGCTTTCATCATTAACTGTCAAAACGACATAAGTTCTCTCTTCACGCCACTGAGCCACAGTAAAGAACAATACTGTGTTGCCTTCCTTGAAGTGGACTGTGATCACGTATTCCATGTCCTGGGTTGGTTGACAAGGCATCAAATCTAGCAAGCCATGCAGGTTGATCCATCTCCCAAAGCAGTATTTCTACGTGTGTGTTTGTAAATGTGCATGTGTGTTGCAAACACAAGCTTGTGTGTACGTATGTGTATGTATTTTGTTGCCAGCTACATATTTAAACAGTTTCAATGACTCTTTTAAGCGCTCCCTTCCGCCTCACGTCGTCTAAAGCGTCATTTTTAACGAGCGGAGACGTGACATCGCGGAGGCTGCCATGTTGTGGTGCAGCCCACTTTCCTTCACTTCCATCAGACTCAGATCAAAGAACAATGCAAGGAAGGAGTTTTTGGATATTCCTGCCATACTGTAGGAAGCCTGGTGTGTTTTATTCAGCATGCCTTCTGACAGAGAATAGGCGCTTTGCTTGATTCTCAACTTTGTTAGCATTCCTTTGTTGGTTTAGGTGGAGAGGATGATTAGGCCTTCATTGTTTCCAAACGGCCCCAATCCACCATCTAGATGACAATTACGGCGTCTAGTTGAAAATGTGCAGGATCGTAAAATGAACCATTTACAATATAATTCACTCAAAAGGGGTAAAATACACAAATGCTGACACTCAATTGCTTTTGAGTGATCATATAAATCCCTGATGTGAAAATTATGCTAAGATATATGATGATTCATGATCTGAAACATATGTGATATTGGTCTTGTTCAGATTGTTTTGTGGTGGCTCTCTATTAAACAAACAAACAATATGTTTCATTACAGTATCTGCTGTATCTGTTATTTTACAGCACCATTTGAAAACACTATCTTTACAAACACTCTTCTGATGACACTATTTTTCTTAATATTTTGAACAGGTGCATTACCTCCTATCAGAAATGTACCATTAAGAATGATGGCAATATTGTGCGCAGGAAGTTTTTTTTATGTAAATCTTACAAAACCTACTTTTCAGTAATCACTTCTGAAAGTTTTTTTTTCTGTAAATATGAAATTGTTTTCTAAAGCGAATTAATCGTCAATAATCACTGAGCAATTATTTCCTAAACCCTTAGAACAATGTCTCTTTGTGTCTATACATATCAATTAGTCACAATATTCAATAAGACATTGTTTGTTTTTGTTATTGATTAGCCCATTCCTGTCCTCTAAAATATGTTGTTTATAGATTACATAATTAAAGTAAAATAAACATTTAAGATTAGCACCACTGAACTGGATTATAAATTTCAACTTTAACGCCTCACCCACATTTACAGTAAGTCTAATTGACTCATAGATGTCCCCAGATTTTTTATGCGATAGATTAATACATCTGCTCCATGAGACTAATGTCATAGGAACTAATTAAGATACATTTTTCATCAGACATTGTTTTTTGATTGAAATGTTCTTTTAGGTTGAATAATTAATTATGCAAACTGAATAATGTATTAATTATTATCTATCTTTTAACACTCCATGCAAAAATGTAAAATCTATAAATCAAAAATGCAATACTTATTGTAATGGATTTCACATCTTCATGAACCTCTGTCAATGTATTCTGCCTCTTTTAAAGGGACATTTTACAGTATGTCTGGAATTAATGATTTAAAGAGTGCACGCCCATCCAACACATTGAGTGTTGGTGGCTAGCATTCCTCTCTATTCTTCTTCCTACATCTTTCATATTGACTAGATACATGTCTTCTTGTCCCAACAACTATCCAGTCTTGTAGACAATTGTTTCAAACATCAACATAGGGGCTGAAGTTTGGAGTTAATCTTTAACTACTGTAAATATATGTTGTAATAATAGTTGTATAGCCTTCTATGCAGTTAAATATTGTACTATGTTTAAATGCTTACTTATTTTTCACAGTTTAACTAATTTAAAGCAAAATAATAGTGTTTAGATGCTAAATATGAACTATCTGCATTACATGCAAATGTTCAATGATGACGAATCCAGCAGTGACCAAGCCACTCCACAAGCACACCTGTGGCAAATTAACCTGTCTGTTTATATCACTGACTTACTGTGGTCCCAGGAGGC
This sequence comes from Forbesichthys papilliferus, assembly GCA_025399855.1. Lineage (NCBI taxonomy): Eukaryota > Metazoa > Chordata > Actinopteri > Percopsiformes > Amblyopsidae > Forbesichthys > Forbesichthys papilliferus. Next base: position 4,999 of record JAODOY010025573.1, on the reverse strand, counting down.
CATCTTGGAAATGAGCCAAGTGCGTACTCACTGCTGGGTGAAGAGGTTGTTTATTCAGTTAGTTTACTTCATAATGCTTTTTTCCATAACAATTAAAAGCAAATTAGCTGAGTCTACTTACATTTGTATGCTTCAAAAAATCCCACAGTGGTTTGCCATAACAATTCTTTGGCAAAAGCTTGTGGTGTCATATGCCAGATGTTAATGTGCATCTTAATAACACAATACGTAATTATCCATAAAGGATTATGCAGTTTAACAGCACCAGAGAAAGGAACAGGACATGGCTGTTGTGTTAGATCAGATCAGGATTGTATGTGACATGAGCCTGTACTAGCCAATGTGGAGTCATCTGATTCAGGGTAGTTTAAAGATAAACCAAAATGTTTTGATTGCTAGATTGTAGGCTGCACATTGATGTCAACTGATGTTAATAGCAGTATGATTGGCAGACTGCATCTATTTAATTTACTAGCAAGGCAAAAGTATACGTTCTGCATTTGCCTTTATTAAGTTCAAGTTCAACCCTTTTATTTGTCCCCATTGGGCAATTAGTTTTGCAGCAAGTACCACATGACATACACAAAGTTGAGCAAATGATTGTAAACATTCCTAAATAAAAAGAAATAACCAATACCCAGGTGTTGGTGATCTTAGGTAAGTTGTGAGTAAAATGTTTAAGAAATAAATGTATAAATATTAAAAATAAATATTAAACTGTAAGTAGTCCAACCAATTGTTAGTATTAGTAGTATTATTATTATATTACTTACTTTGCAAGTCATACAGACAAAACATATGAGACATAACCCATAATGTGCGAAAACACGTCACTGCCAGATATATATGAACGCACATTGGCCCGGGTTTACTGTACTAACATTCCAAAAAAAGAGTTCTAAATTGAGTGGGCATTGTATAATACTGCACATGTAATTTTAGTACCTATTACGAGTGATCAACTAATTAATCATTGCGTTAATGACAACCGGAGAAAACACCATGGAGGTGGCAGTATTTAAATGAGAAGTTTGCGTGTTTTAAAGGTTTCCCGCCGTGGAGAATCGGACGCAAAACAGTCTTACGGTGAGCAAATTCAATACAATGGAATTAGAGGTGTTGGTGGAAGAGACAAACAACATATTGTTGAGCTACAGCAAAGACGTGAATGTAACAAGAACAAACACCATAAGGGACAGTATCTGTGAGAAAGTAAATGCCATAGGTAAAACAAAAAGGATCTCAGTATAAATTAAAAGATGCCAAGACTTTACCCTCATATTCTGTTTGGGGTGTGAGAGACCCCATATATGAATGTGCATAATGTTATTTTTTTTCTTCTTGTTTAAGGTAGGCTAGTATCCCCAATAACAACACACTCCTACGCCCCCACCCATCCGCCAACATACACACCCATAGACCCACACACTTATTCCTAATGTTATACAGTAGGCCTATTGTATAGGCTACTGTAAGTGCTGGGAAGCAGATACATTTGTCATGCAGGTGTACTAGATTTTTCTAAGGAAAACAATGTATCAGTCCCAACCAGAGCCTACTTGGCAATTTGCACATTTCTGTAAAATATATTAAATATAGATTCTGTCGCAATCACCTGAAATATCTTTTAGGCTTGACAGATCACATTGCGTGTCCTAAATGTATGTGCATGTTCCCCTCCAATTATTTTTCACATTAACATTGAAACGCCACACACTGCATATTCATTTTGGCAAACGTAGCAAATGAACAATACAGTATGTGCTATCTTTGCACTTTTGAAAGACGTCATTCTCCATGCACACCGTTTACGTATTATTTGCGTGCTAATAAGTGCTATAAAGTTTGCACACATTTTTACTTGCGCAAACCTTTAATAAATCTGGCCCATTGTGCATTATCGTCATTGTGTATGACGCAAACACATTGAAGCTCGGAAACCATAGAGAACGCATTGCAGAGGCTGCATTTTTTAATTTAATTTAATTTTTTAAACATGAATGTCTATGAGAGCGATCTGGATGATTTTCAGCCCTACTGAAATCGCTCCAAAGGGGGGTGGGTGATTATACGTGGGCTACTCCACGATTAGATTAAGATCTTTGGAGGCAGGACAGCCATAGCTAAATTTACACATGGTAAAGTGTAAAATTCCCTCCTCCATCTTTCTCCCTTTGGTGGTGCGTGGCCCATTCGCTTAAAGGGGCTTAAAGACCGGGGACTACGGGAAGGGGGTGTGGGTTATTGTTGATGTCACGTTGTTTCTTGTTTTTCTGTTTCTGTTCTGATTCATGTCCCTGGTAGGAGACGGGACTGTACACGCCGTTTCTGGTTTGAGTTTGAGTTAATTTTGGTTCTATTAAAGAACGAGCCGTGGGTTGCGTTTTCTGCACCTGTGTTGTTTTTCGTTCCTTTGCACTCGCCTCACCACCACACAGCGTGACACTAATAATATATAGAAAAGTAGCTTTGCCACAGAGTTAATAAAAGTGAGGTCCACTTGCTATCTTAGGCAAATGAGACCTGTCAACGCAAAGCAATCTACTGTATTTGTCTCTTGAAATACTGAAATACTTGACTGAGGTTCTGAAAAGTGTTGCACCCTACAGTAAACTCACACATTATTAGATATGATGTCACCCTATAGCTTACATTATTTGTAGAGAATTCTCCAGGCACTCCAGACTAGCAAAACAATGATTACAGCACACAACCTTACACATTTTATGTCTATTAGTAAATATACTATACTACTACTTTTCACAGACATGAGTCACAAAGTGCTTCACAGTAGCAGTATTGCGCCACAATACAAAATAGTGTCTTGCCTTACTGCACAATAACACACAGTATATAAATGACAATATAAAACACAATACAAACACAGTTAAAACATGCATGTGCAGTACTATGCAGGCTACTGTAGGAGCAAACACATTTCCAAAATATCTTTCTGACTAGGTGTGTGCAGAATGTAAAACTGGAATGGTTAAAATAAGTTAATAAGTACCAGAATAATACAGAATACACATTGGGTCTCTGAACAGTCGGAGTTTCTGAAATTCCATCCAGATGTACAACATGGACCAGGCTTTGCAACTTGAATTGGTGTCAAACAGCAATAACAACTTGTTTAGAAACATTTTAGAAAATAGGTGGTTTGTACATTGTGGAATTACTAGTGTTGTCTACAAGACCTTGACCGTATTAACCTCAACACAATTCTCAAATGGTTTCATAATTAAGGTAGACATCACCACAGGTATAGATTAATTTAATTTGAGTGTGTATTTGCTTCATAAAGACTAGATAAATGATAATAATAATAATAAACTTTACTTGTGTAGCACTTTTCGTACACAATGGGCCACTCAACGTGTTTTACAGTTAAAAACATTTGAACAACAAAGGATGAAGGGAACAAATGCAATTAAACAAAAAGAAATAAGAAACAACAGAAAACTAGGTAAAAGCCATGAAAATAATAAAAAACCTTTCCCTAGAGGCAGACTTGCTTTACCTTTCACCAAAATGCTTGGAGGGACTCTAACCCTCCGGGTTTACTTGCAATAGAATATGTATATATAGTCGGATCCTAATGACCCAGTCATTAGAATCAGGCGTGTTGGAGTAGGGAGATATCTAAAACATGCAGGACAGTGGCCCTGCAGTGTAGCCTCACATTCACCTATGTACACATACATTCATACACCGCTGGAGATGTCAGTCATGCAAGACATTATCTAACCACCAGGAGGGGTTAGGTGATTGTCTTGCTCAGAGACAATCTGACACTTGGTCACGAGTTAGCAGGGTTCAACCAGAAACTTCTCGATAACGTGCTCCCACTGTTTGAATTTTTTCAAACTTTCAAAAAATACTTGGCAGTTGATTGGATAAGCCAGTCACTTTTGCTATCGGCACATCTAAATCACACCTTCAGCTACTGTGCTTTCTAGACTGATTGTCAAGGCAAAATTAAAGTGACGATCAAGAGATCAGAATGGATTTGCAAGGCTAGGCACATGGTGCTCCAGCACAATGTGCTGGATGTTGCCTCTCTCAATGCATTGACCTACTGCACTTCACTGTACAATACCCTGATTACATGGGTGGTGGGACCAATGCATTGACCTACTGTACTTCACTGTACAACACCCTGATTACATAGGTGGTGGGAGCAATGCATTTACCTACTGTACAACACCCTGATTACATGGGTGGTGGGAGCAATGCATTTACCTACTGTACAACACCCTGATTACATGGGTGGTGGGAGCAATGGATTTACCTACTGTACAACACCCTGATTACATGGGTGGTGGGAGCAATGCATTTACCTACTGTACAACACCCTAATTACATGGGTGGTGGGAGAATTGCATTTACCTACTGTACTTCACTGTACAACACTCTGATTACATGGGTGGTGGGACCAATGCACGCCGTCTGTTCATCAAGATCGAGATTTTCTTTCACCAGTCACATTCACCTCACTAAATTTACACTACAGATACATCAGTGACAAAGTTACAAAAAAACATATTTCAAATGATATATGTATTATTGTTTGGGTCAAATCACTGGTTAAGTCATTATTTTAACACAATTAGTATTACACTTTCATTCATGGGTCATTTTGACCCATGTTTTTTACACTTGATGTAGTAATACAAATATATTTTTGCTCATTAAAGAATGGGAAAATGAATAATGTGATGATGTGTGTGAATCAAAAACAAAATATGTAATGACTATTTGAAATATAGAATTAATAAATGCAATTATTTATTATTTATATATATATATATATACTGTGTGTGTGTGTATGTATATATATATATGTGTATATATATATCAAAGCAACACATACATGAAATAATATACAGTAGGAATTGAATAAGTCATGTTTGTCCCATGTTTTTCCAATGTGGCTCGGGAAAGGGAGATTTGGGGTCCCCTGCTGGAGCTGCTGCCCCCGCGACCCGACTCTGGATAA
>JAODOY010025563.1:1335-23574 GCA_025399855.1 Forbesichthys papilliferus | reverse complement strand
TTTTGATCCAGTAAAAATTACAACCTGTCCCAAAATCCCTGACTTCACCTTTAAATGTAGCCCACACCCCCTAAAACAACAACAACAACAACAACAACAAGTAGTACTGCATGTAATGCTAAGAGAACAAGAGTGGAAATAGCAAACTGACCAATCTAAGCAGAGTCTCCTCTTTAAGCTGCTTGCGGGTTTCCCCCAACACATGTCCATCAGACGCTGGCTCGGTTCTCAGAGCCTGAGAGAGGGACAGCAAACCCAGTTAGAGAGCAGCAACACAAACCCTGTGTGCGTGCGAGCGCTACTATCTGGACTGTGACTGGAGAGACTGTTCACCAATGGAAACCAGCTGAGATACTTTCATTCATGATACTGGATCGATTTTTAAGCACCTAGTATTGACCTAAATAGTTCTATGGTGCCATGCATAAAAAAGGGTCTAATAAAGCACAAAAATATAAATATACTTCTTTATATATTTTTTTATCATCATCATCATAATATACAGATAACACAATCATCAAGATACTGCTAATTAAACATAATTTAGTTGTATTATTTTGCCCCATTTTAAAAAATCTTAGTGTTTGTATTTAACTGTATTGCAATATGTATCGTAACCAGGGATTCAACTGTGGCGGAGCTGTAGATACTGTAAGGGCTGCGCTCCGGTATATAGGAGCTGGGCTCCTTTCTTTCAGTAGGCTAACCATCGAAAATAATGTTTCAGGGGTCTCCTGCATTTTGCAAGCGGCTCCCGGGACCCGCACAAATAATATACAATCTCCCGGAGTTAGGGCTCCTCCCCCACCATACAAAATCCTAATTTAAACTGATCATATCTCAATGCATTGTAATGCGCATGTTATGATGCCAATACCCAGCCCTATATTGAGTTGTATCATATCTTAGAACAGTGCTTTAAGCTTTGTGATGCACAAATAGAATGAATTCCATGCTTGGGCATGCTACTTCAAAAGCTACAGCCAGTTTTAAATTCAGATAAACCTTAAAAGTAGATTTATCAGTAACATGTTTGTCTTCACCTTCCTACTGGACTCCATCTGGTAAGAGCTCTCCTCTTTAACGCGTTCCACGTCTTCTTGTAAGGTGATGATCCTGTTGTTTGCCACTGCAAGCTTTAGGAATGCAACACGTGTTACCAACAGCACCACACCCACAGTCACGGCAGTGTCTGAGATGACAACAGATGTTCACTGATCCTGCAACCACTCACCTCCTCTGTAACCTTTGTATTGGACTTCTCTAGCGCATCCACCTTGGCCTGGAGGTTATTTACTGAAGCGCTGCAAGTAAAACAGGATCACCTAGTGGTTAGGGTGGTCGACTCACAGACAAAAGGTTGCAGGCAACTGTACTCAAGCTTTACAGTGAATAAATGCACATGTGTGATTCACAATGAAAACAGAAACACCAAAACAAAAACCCAAACAATAAGGATTTAGAAACTAGCTATTACATGTTTAAAACAGGAGATAAAATGCCATGAGGTCACATAAAAATAAGATAGAAACTTTCCCTTGAGGTGGATTTCCCTCATCTAGTTAGTCTTTTCCCTGCTGCGTCACAAACGCTTTTTTAGTCTAATCTATTGAGGAACACAAGACGCTGTTTTCACCCATAACGACCCATAATGGGGCGGGGCGTGAAGGGGGGGGTCAAAAATCTCTAGACTGCCGTTGATTTTATATTGCATGCCATGAAGGTGTCTCCTCCTGATAACATCAAACTAAAACATGACTACATGTTGCTGTGTGCTGGGCTGCGTTACCAACAAGGTAAAGAACCCAGAACCAAGTTTTTATGAGCTATTGAATCAACAAAATTAGCCTTAAGAAGAAAAAAGTGGTTTGTTGATGCATAACGCAATTTAGCTTTCCGCTTTTGCCTATATCCACATTTTGCCCACTCTCTAAAGGCTGATGTTTTCAGTTTGACAGCTTGTTCTGGGTTATTTTCCTGGTTTCCTTGCATCCCGTCACACAACAGCTTTTAGGTGCAACCATGGTCAGCCGGTAGCGTCGTGCAGTAAGTTATGTAAACCTCACTCTCCAACACCTCGAGAAGGCTCTAGTGACGGAGGCTAGAGCCTTTGGGCTTAAGCTGCCCTTGTTAGGTGCTGTGGAATCTGTGGGAGAGGGGTTCGAGTCCGTCACATAGGCATGTCCCAGTTTGTTGTTATCAGGCAAAACCTTTACCAACCAGTAAAAGGGTCCCACACCTTCCTAGTAGGGATGTCACGATACCAGAAATATAGTAGTCGATACAAATACCAGTGTAATTCCACGGTTCTCGATACTAATTTCAATACCACGGGGGGAAAAAAAAAAAAGTGTGAATGTATATGTATATATATATATATAATAAAATATTCACATAATAGCTAGCTAGCTAAGTACATTACCAGTTATATAAAGCTCAGTATATCAAGCTCATAACATTGTATGCTGAGACTGCCATCAAATATAAAGTCAAATGTCATCTCTTCTGAGACTGGGTGATTATCTACAGTATGTGCCATGGGGTTGGCTACTGTAATATTGTCTGTACATAGCATGAATGGTATAATGTCCAATGCTAATTGAAGTCTGAAGTCTGTGGCTTTGTGTGGCCTGCTCGGGGCTACGCGGAAGTACCACCGGAATCTCCGTGACTTGGTGCCCACACAAGAGTGCTCCTAGGGCGGGTAAACATTCACCGAGATCCCGGTCAGCGCTCCGGAGGTATCGAAAGCGCGAGGCGAAAAAGCGTCGGTTAAAATGCATTGTAGTAAATTACAGCATACACACGTGGATGTTTGCAACACAAATATGCGACGTAGTCCTACATATTTTATTCACTTCACCAGGCGGTGTGTTTATCAACAAACCATTGATGCCACATGACAATAGCGGAACTTTTTGCTCAGCCGGTAAAGTCTTGATGAGATGGACACTATTGCTGGAAAGGTCGAAGGCACCGTTTGCATATCTTTCTACATTTTGGCATCGACTTGGTACCGAAGTATTGGTTCTCATGACATCCCTACTTCCTAGACATGGTTTTTCTTCACTGTAACAGAAGTGACATCTTAAAAAGGGACACTAATCACGCTGTGTGGATTTGCTCTTGTGGAACTAACTGATGTCCCGCCAGAGTGCCTCTCTGCACTTCCCATGCCCTCCCTCTACCCCTCCTGCAGAGCTCACACTGTCCTCTACCCCTCCTCCAAACCAGACGTATGCTGTGTTGTTTTTTAAAAACATAAAAAGCTGAGCTATAACACAACGGGGAAGTGAATCCTGTGAGGGGATTCCTTCATTCAGGAAGTTACCTCAAATGTCTGTTCAGCTCCTCAACATAGTTCTTCTGATCGAGAATAGCTGTGATCTGTCCGTCACTTTGTATGAGAGAGGAAAAGAGGAAGGAAATTAGCAACAAACACCACAAATGGAAATCTTTTTAAAAATAAAAACACGATATGCTGTGATTTGAGAGAATTGCCTACAGAACATATCTTCAGCTATCTTATTGGTTTACACAGCATGTACATGATGCCATCCAGCAGAAGGCTTTTCGCTAGCAGGACAAAAATCACAGCAGCACCTCCAGAAACTAATAGACATTTTCTATCTGTCAATCACGCGTCAATAATCAGATCACCTTAGCAATGCCTGATCTGATGTCCCGCAAACAAAGCTAGTTAGCCGTTATTAGTCAGACTACTGTACTAATGAATGAATCCAAATCTGGTTTTAAAAACAAAACAGGATTGATTATTCTTTTTTCGTTCACACTAGTCTTTCATAACGATACAGTAATTTGTGTAGTATATTCCTAATTGACCACCTAACTGGGATGCTACAGTACAGAACACGTTCATTCAATGGTTGTTTTTCTCACAAATCACACAGCAGAAATACTGTACCTATATTGTATCGGTAGGTCACCATAGGGTAGATTAATGTTCATCATACATTTTTACAGGGCACTATAACACTAAATAAATGCTTGTGCACCCTTGTGTGCCATTAGATGCGCTTCGGGAACGTGTACTTCCAACAAGATATCCTACCAGACTAATTAACAGTACAGCAGGGAGCTTTCATCATCCTCTTTTCAAACCAAAAAACAGTTGGCTAAATTTAAATTATGGTGGACTAAAATAACGTGGTTGGCATCTGAACGGAACGTAAACAACATCAGACTTCACGGTACAGTAATCTAGCGAAAAAGTGCATTCGCCTTGAGTGCCGTTACAGGCTACGTTCATAGCTGTTGTAACTGTTTAATGCTTTACTGTAATGGCCAGTAAATGCATTACAGCTAGTGTTGGATCTCATGTTGTGAATACGGTACAGCGTATCCTTGACTAAAGAAGTCGATGCCTCTGTAGAATGCAGTTTGGTAGACTAATTTGGCACGAAACACACTGCAATATTATTAGAAATATGAGAGAGAATATCATATTTAGCAGCTTATGTCTTACAAGCTGCAAAAGGTTGTGGGACATTAGCAACAGTAACCGATCAGCCTGCGTCGGAAAGGTCTATTGACCACAGCAGTCACAGTGATGGAGGAGCAACAGTTCGCAAGCAAAGGACTCACCCCTCTGTGCTCTTGCTACTGTGGCCGCCATCTTTGAGATACATTGAGAAATCGATCACTCCGACCTGCACAGGCACGTTCAAGAGATAGGGATGGTTCTGAACACACCATAACAACATAGCACCGCATATACGGTGACATCACAGTGAGCCCTAGAGTACAAAACAGTGCATGTTAGAGGCATAAAGAATGAATGTGTGAACATCTACCGGTTGTTTGTGCAGCTCCAAATTGGTATTTACTCCATTTGTGTCCAGATTAACCCTCTAGTCCTTGTGCCCCTGCTGCACCCTCTACTCCCCTTACTGCTCAACTATATTCACTACCCCTCCCCTTCAATCACACTGGTGTTTCACATAATGGAAATGCACAGCTGGGGCTGAAATGTGAGCTTCTGGGGACACCGTATTTGCAATCGACTGGGTTCCTGCAGGTTTCATCAAGTTAAATTTAATACTTTTTAAGACCTTTAAAGACCATTATGAATGCAATTTAAGACCTATTTCACATCCATACTGGTAAAAAAAAAAAGAAGCTTCGGTTTAATCTCGCCGTGAGAATCAGTATGTCTGAGTAGCAAATTAATTTGCCAATCAGCATCATATTGATAGCTATACGGGCGTGGTTTGGGTTTGCCCGACAGCGAAAACACCCAAATGTTCCTCCAATCAATTGCCAAGTATTATTTTGAAGGTACCTGCCCTTTACGAACAGTTTCAATGGACGGCTCCCCAGATGGAGTTGTGACAAAAATGAATCTGGCATGTCCGGTTAGAGTACCACGTGTTCAATTCAGTTACCCATCAGAACGTTCTAGCGTGCGGTGGACTGACCTGGGAATCTAAGTCCTCTCCCTTCATACAGAGGTTGGCGTCGATGACGTTCAGTCCCACGAGCAGACCAGCGATGACAGCCCCTTCCTCCTCCATCATGAGCGCATTGGGCTCATAGAACTCACTGCAGAACGGTGGCAGACATGATTGCAGGCACATGCTAGCTAAATGCTCATCTGAATACAGTTACCATTATGCTTTTCATATACTTTAACCTGAGATCTAACACAGACTGTCTTATTCCAGGATCGTGCCAGTGTGAACTCTCTTACGCATGATTTCCACCGGGCGCGTCTCTGTTCCATCACGTCAGCAATCCGTTTTTGCTCCGTCATCTGCACTGCGTTTCAGAAGCGGAGCGTCTTATTGTGTTTTCCATAGTAACAAACCAAACGGATATTAGGAGTTCTATCTGATTGGCAGTTGGTCGCTTTCAGAAGCATCCCAAAAGCGCCTCTGTCAAAAAAATGTAACTTCTGCCTTTTTAGCGGAGCCCAGCGGAGAGCCACTCCTGGGACGCTCCTGGGACGCTTTGGTGGTTCACTTGCATTGAAAAGAGCTCTGTGACTGAGCCGGAACGTGACAGAGATGCGCCTGGTGGAAATTGGGGGTTAGCATGGGGCGAACATCATTCTACAAATGCCTCTAGCCCTGGGCTAAGTGCGGTGTGTGAAAGGCCTAATACCGTACTAGACAGACACACCTGAGCAGGTCCTTTCTGTTGATGATGGTCTTCATGTAGTCAGACAGCTTCTTCTGCATCAAGGCCAACCGGAGCCAAGCACGGCCTCTTCCCAGAGGCGTCCTGGGACACAACATGTGAAGAAGAATGCACACAACACGTGACGAAGAATGCACACAAGCCGACTGAACAGACCCATTCATACACCGATGGTTGTGTCAGCCATGCAAGGCCCCACCTGACCACCGGGGGCAGTATAGGGTTAGGTGTCTTGCTCAGGCACACCTCTACACTTGGTGAGGAGTTAATGGGGTTCAAACCAGCAACTGAGCCACTGCCACCCCAAATCAGGTGCAAAATGCCCCTAATGACTTGGTTTAAATGGCTTACTTGAGGCCAGGCAGGTCTTTAACACTTGCAGTGATCTCCCCGGCCTCAGGGGTCAACTTCTCAACCAGCTCCAACGCCCCCCAAAATGACTTGTTCTGCCCCAGGAAGGTCTTTTTGGCTGAGGATGAAGGAAGAGTCGTTTAAACTTATTTTTCTCCTTCAGACATCTGAGCAGCTAAAACATTTTTGACATATGGTTTTGGTTCATGTATTTTTAGCAAAATAACTAAAACTAATAATAATTAACCTTATTTATAGCACTTTCATACAAGGTTGCAGCTAAAAGTGCTTTACAGACCAAAGAAAAAGAAAGTTAAAGATAAAAGATTAAATTATAAAATGAAAATAAATCAAGAACAATAATTTTAAAAAAATGAATAGACAGGATATTACAAACGAGATAGATATTGAATATTGTATAATTATTCACTGGAGGCAGATTCCCTGTATCCCTTTAACTAACATTGAACAATTACAAATGTGAGACAAGATTATTTCTCACGCAGGACAAAGTTGAGGCTAAACATTTATTCCGCATTCCGTATTAACTTTTAATACCAAAACAATTACAAAATGTTATATATTAGTAAAATATTTTTCAGATAAAACTAGAATTTAGAGTAGGTAGAGAGAGAGAGAAAATAGGGGATCTCTGTCTTTCTCTTTTTGATTCCCTTCATTTTCAATAAAATATTACATTTTGGGCGAAGTATTCCTTCCAGATTCCTACAATTTCAACATACTCTTGTGGATTTTTCCCCTCCGACTATCTGAGTAATTACAAAGCTGCTGTTTTCTTTCCCAACCTTCGTGTGAACCCTGAATCAAAGCACAAACATGCCAGCTAGCCGCTCACGTACTTTTCAAGCCGTGTTTTAGACAGTGCTCCATCACCACAAAGAACTGCTGCAGAGGTGCGTAGTCGGAGTCAAGTGTGCGGCCGAGGTTGAGGGCAGACTCAATTAAGCCCTTGATGCTCAGTTTGGCCATGTTCATCAAGTTAAGCCTTTCGATTGCAATAGGATCCTTGGGATCTAGAAACAGAGAGAAGATACATAACACAAACAGAAGATTAAAAGGCGAGGCCTTGAGGATATGGCTATGATATACCAAAGGCATTTGAATAACAAGATAGAGCACTGTAATCGATTTCAATGGAAGCAATAATAGAAGGGTGAAAAGTGTTCATTGAGCATTCTGTTTCCATTCTCTCTGGTTACTATAGCGACACCAAGCAAGAATACAAAAGGTAAAAGTTGCAGTTTCTCGAATGGCCACTTGAGGCTGACTCCAAAAGAGGGCCAATCCCCTTAGACCCTCATGTTAAAATGTCCCAATTTTACAGCAGAAAAAGACACATTTACAACCTGGTACAAAGAAAAATGGTTTTGGTATCTATAGCTAGTTTCACCGCTCATGACAACTGGACAACTGTAGTTGTTTTAAAAATGTGTGCATTTTTACTAATCGGTTTTAGAACACACTAAGCCATACATTTAGCACATTATTATGGATAGCAGGGAGTTACAGGTACTGCAAACCTGTGCTTCAGAAAACCCATAGGGTGTGACATCACAGCGGGTTTGTATGAGTGATGCTGACCAAAATATGGCATCAGGACGAACTGCAGAACTCCACGCCATGACGGAAGTCGGTGGTTGCGTATACTGTTGCCTATACTTCCACCAGTAATTCTGTGTGTGTGTGAAGCTGACATTTGCCAGTAGTGACACCACAGTAAAAAGGAGATCACATAATAACAACAACAACAACAACAACAGGGATCTCCATCACAAGCCTCCTGTTGTCTGGAAACATTGCCAAGTAGGATGATGCCGGTTCCCTGAATGAAACCCGAACTGTGGTTTGCAATTTATTACGACTCGTGTTCCTTTGGAAGCATACCAAATCACTGCTCCCTGGCAGACAATGCAGTGGTTGTTTGGTATTCATCTGAGGTGTGTCTTGAGGAAGTTACCAAGTTTCGTTTTGTAATTAACTCTATAGCCTCTGTATCTGTACTAAGGTACTAACAAGTAATGCAGTAAACATTTGGTAAAGAACTATTATTTACTTATACACATGAGACACCTAATACATGATTTGATTGTGTAAGATCTTGGTTTGCTCCACAGCAAGTGGTTGTCAGCGATCAACCACATGCAGGCATGTGACTGTTATTTCTGGGTTAAGATGAGGAGCAGCAATTACAGAAAGGATTTCCTGAAGATGCTAACTTGTTAGTTTTATTATTTTTGTGTAAAATAATTTCCTCTACAGATGTTTGCATGCCATTTGTTCCAGGTTCTCTTCCTGGCCATGTCCCTCTACAAATAGAGGCATAACATCTTCAGCTAAATTCAGGGACACTGCTATTAGAAGCCAACACCTCAACAACCACAACAACATCACATAGAAGGCACTGGGGAGGGGACAGGAGCAATAACCGCGCCCTAATAGAGAAGCCATCATATGTCAAAAGCATCCCCCGCTGATGCCAAGATAATCTGACACGTTACCTTCGTGGGCAGGTTCTGGGTCTGGCGTAAGAGAGATGTCGTTGAGCTCGCGTAGGCAGAGCCATTCTCCGTCAACAGACACGCGAAAGTTGCAGAGGTATATGGTCTCCCGGGCCGCCTGGGTGATCTTCTCAGTGTTGGGGGTCGGGGCATCGCTCTGAGGCGTCAGGTCAGACATGATGGTGACTCAGCTGATGCAACGCAATACTCTCACGCCGCCGAGAGAGAGAGAGAGAGAGGGGGGGGGGCGCAGCTTTTGTTTCAAGAGCCAAACACAAAAGGAGGCCCAAAATAAGATCGCTCAGAGACAAAGACACCAGTGTCTGATCAATGGAGATGCTTGTCCAATAGGAGAGAATGAGCGCAGCATCAGAAAAAAAAGGGACTTGATACAGAGGCGGAGAAGCAAGCAACCGCAGCAGCAGGTGTTTTGACAGGGAAGATGTTTTTCCTCCCAATTACGAACGCATCCTCCTCCTCCCCGTTCACAAGGCGACCAGTCATGAAAAACTACGCAGCTGTCTAGCAAAAGGCTTCCTCGCCTTCTCCTCTATCTCCTCTCTGTCCGACACCGGCCTGGGGAGTTGAAATGAAATAGAGAGCGCTGTGTTGGGAAGAAGAAAAAAAATAAAAATCACAGACCTCCTCTGGTCGATTTAGCATCGGTTCTTCCTGATTGGCCTGATCGGTGCACTGCAGTGAAGAAGGCACTGGGTGGGTGTTGACCAAGATGGCCGACAAATAGACTGGATAGAGGGATCACGTGTCACGTGTGCAGATGGTGCATGCGTAAAAAGGAACTGGCGGTGGGTGGGTGGAGGGGGAGATCCCAGATGTCCAATCTGATGCTAATGATGCAGTGATGGGGTTGTGCCATGGGGTTATGCAGTCACTCTAACTAGACTCCATGAACTGAATTATACGGATCATTTCGTTAATGTTTCATCTTTAAATAAATCAGTCAAAACAGAAATTACAGATTTAAAATAATTTAAGAAAAAAAATGTATAAGGAAATGTAGGTGTAACAGTAATTTCAAATCTAAACTGAGGCCGATGTGATTTTGAGCAAGATGCACATATAACAACTACACTGTTGTATTTTAGTGTGTGGACAAGGACATTATAATTACAATTATTATAAATATTTTAATAGAAGTCTGCATTAAACCTTGGGGCATTTTTGTGGAGATTAATTGTAGAATATGACCATAGAACAACCAAATAAAGCAATGTATTTTCAGTTAACCATTAACATTTTCAAAATGAGGTAGAAGGTTAGCTAGTTAACTGTCCATCGGTCACAGTTCACAGCCAAAGTTTGACTAGCAACTGCTTTTGCATTATGTGTCCTAACTGGCACTCAAACAGAAATAATGAAACTATTCCAATATCTTTCATTTTCATGTTAATACATGTCAATCGTTATTTAAGTTCACAGCGTTCAGCTGGTTTAGCTAGCCCATTGGTACATTAGCCAGCACTGCCCAGCAGTCCACGATGATGATGATTATGATAATAATAATGATAAATAATAATAATAATAATAATAATAATACATGTAATTTCAGGACGCCTTTAAAAATACTCAAGTACATTATTCACAGTACACACATAGGCATAATGACAGCTGTTTTGCCGACCTTGCTTCCCCCCGAAGAAATTGTACATTTTTGCGTTCAATTTGGATGGTTGGCAAACCATATCGAGTCGACATCGATATATTAATGTTAATTTAACATATAACATACAACACAACACGTGTATTTTAGTATAACAACCCCGATGTCTAGCTACACTTAAAAACAGCTAGCATGTACCGTACTGAAGAACCCGTGACCCCGTTACTGTACGGCAGTAGCCTGCGTTTGTTTATGCGTTGTGACTGAAACCATACAAAACTGTGTGTATAGTGTAGCCTGCGTATTGTGGTCTTTGGTGGACTGCCGTACTAACGCGTAATGCTAACTTACTTTTGCTCTTCGTTCTTTCAATGTGGAATTCATACTGGCGAACTGGGGTGGGTGACAACGATCCGGTCTTCCCAAATCTTATATTTGCAGAGTTCAACGCCTCTTTGAAGTAGATCACCGACGTTGGAGAGAAAGTCTCTTCCGGACTGTCAACGTGTCCATTGTTATCTTGACAGGCTGTTCTTCCAGAGACATCCAAACTTTCTGCAGTGTGTGCAGTGTGCAGCTGCAGGTCCGGTGTTGACACGTCCGCCATAACTCAAATCAGCTTCGTCTGACCAGCGGGTCGGTTGACAGCATCGTACAAATTAGCTAGCAGCTACCATACACTGAGTAAAACATCGACAGCTGGTTCACAATTTACTTGAAAATCCCCCCTTTACAGTACATTCCTCCACAGCCCTCTCCTGCCCTCTCTGAACCGACCTGAAATCAACAGGAAACCGGAGGTACTGGAATTATCGCGAGACTTGGCACATTACTACATCAGTACGTTGTCTGGTGGAGACATCTGTCTGCCGTAGTGTGGGAAAACCACTATTCAAAAATTACCATTGCGACATTACCAAGTACCATTGTAACGACGTCTGTATTATGTATAGCATATATTGGTATATTAGTAGTAACTTTAGCCTGCTGCAAAGGTGGATGCTAAATGTGTGTGTGTGTGTGTGTGTGTGTGTGTAGTTAGTTAACAATCCTATCCTGCTATTCCCCTTCACCCCACCAACACACACTAATAGGCATGTCTGTTCTAATCATTGACGTTTAGTTGGTTTAGTATTTTTATTATTCTGATGTAGGTGCGACAGACAGGCAAGAGAGATTCACCAGACCGGTTAGGCAAAATAGGTCCTGATTGGCCAGGCTCTCTGGCGCTGTCAAACGTTTAGAATCAATTCAGCCAGAGAATAAATTACACTAGATGTATGTAAATCCTACATTAGCCCAAGTTAGTCAAAGGTATTGTTTTTTAATACCTGTAAAGCCACATGACTAATATATTCTGCATAAGTAACAATTTATAAGTGGATACAAATTGATTAAAATAAAAAACAAACAAAAGTCATAAAGTCATAATGCAATCAAAGTGACATGTGCTATTGTATGTTAATTTAATCATTACAGGTTTGTGCAGGTCTGCATTCAGGTTTTTCTACAAAGTTGTATTGTTTCTTGCATTAGTATAGTATACCAGCAGTTTGTGTGGCTTGACTTTGTCATAGATTAACAGGTATTGCACATGCAAATAATGCTGGCTTGGTTAGTTGGTTCATAGACCCTGTGTAAAAGTGCTGATTAGGAGCTTGTGTTTCCATCTAATGACCATGAAGTATGCACCTTTGTCACTAAACATTAATTATATTTTAAAAGCTGGCCTAAGCATTGCTGTAAACCAAAACCTAATTGGTACATATAAAGTTATATTTACTCAAATTTAAAAAAAATGTATATGTATTGTGAGATGGCTTAAAGCTAGCCTATACAAATTGAATACATGTCAGAATGTTTTTTAGTATTAGAGACCTTTTTATAATAATCTGCCATTATAGTGTACAGTTATGAACTATAACTATGTATCGTAATTGATAATTGTATTGTAATTGATACTTGTATTATATATGTATCCTTGTTTTGTTTTAGTTTGCTGATATGGACCCAAGGGTGTGCAATGAAGTGGAATTGAATTGCATTGAACAGAGCCTGTAAGACATGGCAGTTGGTAGGTGCTAAGTGTGCTGTCAGCAGATGTTTCTCTTTACACGGTGTTTGTTGCATGCGGGCCAATCTTTTTTCACACTATTTTATCTCAGAGGCCTATGTGCTATAGTGTTAGCCTAACAATATTTTGTGTTATGGATAAAAACATAAAACGTTGTTTTGAGAACACATTTTAAGGTACGGTAAAATGGGAGCATAAGCCATATAATCTGTCTGCATGGGACTTGCGTAGCACGCAAATGTAGTTTATCATTTAGTTTATTATGACCATCTCAACTTGAGATGGTCTTAACCAGAAAGCAGGATTACAAATATATTCACCTCATATAGAGCTTGTTACTTTGAGTTCATTCTGATTTATTTAATATATTCTGTAAAAAAAAAAACATATATGTATATAATACTGCACAAGGTAAAACATTTTTTATTTATGTTTACAAATTGTAAAAAAAACACTTAATACTAAACATAAAAAATGCCCTCAGACAATTTTAATATACTGTATTTTATGGAAGAAAACATCATCAGCTTTACGCTGGCAACACTTTAACTTACCAAATTACTGGCTATCCCATGGCTATCTTGGATGACATTAACAATCATTAATTATTAGACTAACCATAACCCTTTACTCACAGGTCCAAATCTGACGCATGTGCTCCTGGTTCAATAACTTAAGAGGTTACAGAGTAACCATTGTTGGTGGAGTGTCTGGGAAGATTTAGAGAATTGCAAGACATATGTCACCAAACATAACTTTTGGCTGAAATACATTATCTCTAGGCTATGCGTCACCAGAGATATCGGTCTAGAGTTATTGTTACTATGTACATGAACTATATGATGAGTGTACTGTATTATGTGACACCTGCATCATTGCAAAAACATTGGCTGCACTTCATGTCAAGTCAGCAGGTTCATCCGCCTGCATTTCACCCCCTAATGGTGTCTTTGATGATTCTTTAAAAGGTGCTCTCACTTATGCTTTGCATCTGCAATTGCCCACGTGACCCAAACTAGACGTTTATAACCTCATATGCTTTCATTCACTAAGAATAACACAATAGTCAAACCATTACTATTCACTTGTTATTATATGTTCCTGCTGTACACTGTCAAATATTTGACCAAGCATGTGAGCACAGGAATGGACGATTTTGGGCTTTAGGTCAAGTATACGTATTGGTGAATGACATGATGCTTGCCATAAAGACCGGCAGAGAGACCAGCAATAAAGAACTTGTCGTACTGGAGTCACAGTTTAGACCTTGGGGTTGGCCTGAGAACTTTATTGGGGGTGGGGTGGGGTGGGGGGTGGGGGGGGGGGGGGGGGGGGTACAAGGAAGGCCGTCAGAACACTAGTTTTACAAACACTGTATTAAGTATTATACAACGGAGTTTTGCACATTTTCCTGAGCCGTGTTAGAAGCATCTGTTTGGGATTTTTGGAAGGGCCATCTAAAAAGAATTGGCATAAAATTAAAACCAAAACAAACACATTTTTTTAATTTACCTAATCTACAATCTATCCTAAGGGCCTATATACACACACCCATATACAGGGAAAGTCTAGGACATATTTACTGGGGAGGCAAAGAGATATGTGGTGGTGGCCACAGATTAACATATACAATGTGGGCGTAGTATGCCAAAAATATTTGTTTAGTTATAGGTACTGAAAATAGCATAAAACATAAATGTTACATGCTTGCATACACATAACTAGTGATGTTCATTCTTTTGCATAACCTTTATAGACTAGTCAAAGCTAACAATAACATTAACAAACAATTTGAGAATTTACTGATGTCATTTACAAGTTATTAAGTATCCAAATAGCTACACACAAACAAAAAAACATGATAGTATATAACCTGCCATATAGCATAGGCTATAGCCTTCTGATATAATAACACATGTAGCCTGGAAGTCTATTAAAGGCTGTTGTGTGATGCACTTTGTTATGAAAGATGTAAGGTGTTGGTAAAGCTATGGTACACCAATGTAATGTAGTCTACAGTCTTGTTTTAATCTAAAGAGAGAATATCATGTGTGGTAACACGTGTGTGTGTGTTGGATTGGACTTGATGTGATTTAAATCTGGCCCCAGTGCAATACTCTTGTTATATAGTCTAACCTCCATCAGATGTCGCTGTAGAATCATATCCTGTTCACTCGGTGATGGACTTTCAAACTTGCTTGTTTAAATGAATTAACTAACAACGTTGTAACGACATCTTTATGAGGAATTTGACGCAGAATATTAAGACACATACATAGCCTACGTATCTTATTTGTTGTGGTTGTTTCTCTTTTTTCTTCGGCGTAATATTAATTAGTGACTGACACTAAATCACAAACTAGAATAATGACCAATCGCATTAATGCATCCCACCGACGACGACACCGGTCGGCTGAAGACCCGAAGGCGCTGTTGCAAACGTGACACATCAAATACTTTGACCTCCTCCTCGAGGTGTGACGTTGACAAAAGGATGGTCCTGCTGATAGCAAAATGTGCTGTCACGGAGCGCTTCCCAAATGCCAGTCACAAAGTTTTGCTTAGACTACTTTAAGTAACCCAACGTACCTCAATGGCACTTCGAGGGTGAGAGCTGAGACAAATATTGCGGTGAGTAGCCTTGAACGATTTGAACTGTGAACTCGACACCAAGTTGACAGCTTCGTTTACGCCTTTATGGATTTGAGATTGCGCGTGTGAAATTCACCATGAATTGATATTGATAACTACATCAGAATCATTAAACCTTTTCCAGGATCTCTGTAACAGAGTCTACGGGTTATTTTTTCGTCATTGTTTTCTTTTTACTCCTGACTATAGTTAGGAGAGTGTGTAGGCCACACAGAGAACAAAAAAAAATGACATGTAAATGTATTCCACTCACTCAGGTTTATCAGCAAGCGCTGTTGGTGGTGCATTCAGCAAATTGACCAAGCCGACCCATAACGGGGGTAGCCTACACACGATGAGCGGCACGACGAAGAAGTAAGTCGGTAACGTGTGCGCCTCTTCATTTAGGCATATTGTGACAGAGCCCCGATCCTTATTTATCAGCCATTAGCCACAATAAACCACACGTATTTCAGATTATTACGTGATCAGAAAAGATTGTAGGATATTAACACATTCAATTATCTACAGAAGGTCGGGTTTGTGATTTTGTTAGTGCACGTGTTGATAGTACTACTGCCAAGACGAAGTGTTGCGCATTTGCATTTACTGTAACGGTTCATTAGGTGCATTTAAAACTAATAGCTGAGTTAAGTAAACATAATGTGATAATCTATTAACTGAATATACCGTATTTTATCACTAATGTAGTAATTTGCCAGTGCAAATGCATTTTAATCTGAATTCAAATCCATATACCATAATTGTATTAATTACATCATTAGAGCTGAGAGGAGACTACCTATATTTGATTTATTTATGTTTTGCATAAGAAATCTTATAAAGCATGCAATAGCTTTCCTTTGACCTTTTCTGATGTTTTGTTGCACACACAGTAAACGGGAATAATAGTGACAACTGCTGAATTGCCATTTAAGGCAGCATCCTAACAAAGATTGTGTTTCACATATGGAAATAATAGAATAAGGTTCTGTTTGTAGTACATTTAGCAACACTACAATAATTACCAGGGTTAAAGACTTATTTCAGAACATATGGTCAGAAAATTACACATCTTGAACTAAAATACTCTTTGTATGTGATCATTCACATATAACTAGAAATTGCTAGATGTGTAACCTATTACCTTTGTCCAAAGAACAATTGGCAAAACATGAGTTTGGTGTGCGAGAGAGAGGCTGCAAATTCTGTTTAGCAGGGTGGATTAGATGCATCTCCAGCTGCTTGTTTGATGACAGTATCAATATGACATGCTCACTTTGTACTTTGTACTTTAGTATGCAGAATACATTCTCCCCTCCTGACAGATGTTGTGCATTGAGATGTAGTCTTTTCATCTGTGGAGTAGGCAGTTAGCATAGTGGCTGGAAACACAATATTTATGTTGATTTGAGTGTAAAGCAACATTAGTTTTAATTGTACGTCAGCAAGAGATTAGAGGATGGTCTAAATAGCATCCATTGCATGTTCTCTATCATAACTAGGTTTAGTAAATCAACCATTAAATAATATAACATGCACTATAAATGAAATAGGCTATTAAAGCATGCTATTGTGTTATACAGATCATATAATTGACAAGGTAATGGTGTGAGGTGGATTTTAATAATGTGTTAAATGGAATTTGGCCTGTAATTCCTAAAACTATACCATAGGTGGCGATGAAGTGTGTAATAATCACTGCTGTGAAAGATGGGAAACCTTGAGAGTTACAGGATTACACTGTTAATTTGGGCTGTAACTGAATTATGTCGTTTTTAACATAGTAAAATGTCAACTTGACAACTTGACTTAAAGAGCTTCTTCCCCAAACAGTGTATAATTTTTAAACATTTGTAGTATACTATTTACTATAAATAATAGTAATAGTGGAATGTGATTTTACTTAGTTTAGGTCAAGGGAATATAAAGGGATGTTAAGATTTTAAATGCAAGAATCAAATGCTTGGAATGCTAATATTGTTGTGTACTAGGTGCTTTAGAGCTTAGTCAATAGCACAAATAGGCTGTATAATCAGACAACAGTAGAATAGACACACTGTTTGACCAATGTTGTATGTTGTTATAAAGCAGGTCATGCTACTGGAATACTACACGACCACACTAATGTAACATTGCTGAATTCAAAATAACCTCAGTCTAGACAACGTGTATACATGCATGTATATTTAATAAAATAATAAAATGTTTATGACCATTGTCAGTGAGATAACCATGCAGTCTTCAAGCTATTTCTACGTGACAGAAGACCTGTTTAATGTCAATATCCAGGTTCACCGTGAAAAAGAGGAGGAAAGAAACGTGTTTGATATAAAGTCAATGCATCAACGATAAAAACACAACATTTATTAATATATTATAATGCATATATAGTGTATCCATCCATCCATCCATATCCGCTTATCTGTAGTCGTGTCGCGGGGGCAGCAGCTCCAGCAGGGACCCCAAACTTCTCTTTCCCCAGCGACATTAGCCAGCTCTGACTGGGGATCCCGAGGTGCTCCTAGGCCAGTGTGGAGATTTAATCTCTCCACCTAGTCCCAGGTCTTCCCAGAGGCCTCCTCCCAGCTATATAGTATATATAATATTATAATTATAATAAGGATGTTTGGGGTCGCTTGCTGGAACTCGACCCGACTCCGGATAAGCAGGAGAAGATGGATGGATGGAATAATATAATATAATATATTCTGAGAACATATGGATGGCGGTTAAGCAGGTAATCACCATCCTCTTACTGTTATATAGACACATTAGCAGATATGACGTCGCTAGCATGTTCCTGATGCGAATGTGTGTT
The DNA here is from genome assembly GCA_025399855.1 of Forbesichthys papilliferus. NCBI lineage: Eukaryota > Metazoa > Chordata > Actinopteri > Percopsiformes > Amblyopsidae > Forbesichthys > Forbesichthys papilliferus. The sequence goes on along the minus strand of JAODOY010025563.1, from coordinate 5,398 downwards.
AGCAGCAGCAATATGGCCTGTTGTTTATTGTCACCTAAAGCAAAGCTGGGATAATCCTTTAAGGGTGGATGAGTTGGTCCAGACATGTGATGCTGCCCCACTTGTGTCCTACAGTAAGTTAATGGGTTGGGGGGTGGGGGAGGGTTTACCTGGGTGTCGGTGAGCCTTCCTGGCCAGATGGAATAGCTTGCGCGCCCTTAGCCGTTAACGTCTGTGTTGTCTAAGCAAGTGAGCTCAACTGCTAACAGTGCCTTATATATAAACACCTGGCGCTAGCTTGACAGCTAGTCAGCGGAGGTAGCAGGTAGCTGATGGAGCAGCGCGCGTTGACAACGGTGCCCGTCTGGTCTGGAAGGCGTGTGCATGTGAGCCTGCTGTCACTTTGGCTGAGGACACCTAATGAGGAGCTTTCTGCCTACACACACACACACATACACACACACACACACACACACACACACACCAGATTAGCCCACCCCCCTTCCCCAAAGTGCTCCCGGCTCGCACTCGTGCGTCCAGGTCGGTCCACAGGCGTGCGGTGGAGCGAGCTAGCGGCGGCGGTGGCTGCTAGCTCCTAGCTAGATCATTCCCACTAGGGGCCGTTTTGCACGGGCGGACGTGCGTGCCAGCATGACCAGCAGCACCAGCAACACCAGCAGCACACGGCCGGCCGCCAGCCTCGACACGGGGCTGCGGGCGGAGCAGCCCAAGCGCTGCGGCTCCACCCTGTCTCTGGAGCAGAGGTGTGAACAGTCTTTCTTGCTCTTCTACTACTACAGGATGGAGGACGAGGCCGTCCTGGACCGCGGAGCGTCCTTCCTCAAGCACATGTGCGACGAGGAGGTGGAAGGTGAGGATGTGTGTGTGTGTGTGTGTGTGTGTGTGTGTGTGTGTGTGCGTGTGTGTGTGTGTGTGTGTGCGTGTGATAGCTGTTAAACGTATATAGTAAGTATTTTGTGTGTGTGTGTGTGTGTTTGTGTGTGCGTGTGATAGCTGTTAAATGTATATAGGAAGTCTTGTGTGTGTGTGTGTGTGTGTTTGTTAAAATTATATAGTAAATATGTGTGTGTGTGTGTGTGTGTGTGTGTTTGTTTTTTTGTTAAAAGTATATAGTAAGTGTGTGTGTGTTTGTAATATATTTTTAAAGTATAGTAAGACATTTGTGTGCATATGTGTGTGTGTGTGTGTGAGATAGCTGTTGAAAGTATACTAAGCTGTACAGTATATGACAAAAATCTCATACAGTATATTCACAGTAACACAATGCTAAGTTCAGATCCTGCTAACAGAAAACCTTTAAACTCATCTCTGAGAGAGCAAGACCTTTGAACAGCACCCCCCCCCCGCCCCTGCCAAGTCTCAGATGCCTGATAGGAAAGGGCATAGTTGGTGTATGAGACCATGCATGGATGCTGCCAGCCTAGACTCCACAGGGGGTCTTTAAAGTAAGAGCAGGCTGCAGAGATGGTTGATCATTTGCGTTGTTCCACCTTGGTATAACATATAAAACGCTAAGCAACGTGAGTCAACAACGCAAAGGGTATATCCTGCTCCTCTGTTTTATTCATTTCAAGATTTCCGTCATTCATGCTGAATTACAATTGCAGTTAAAGCGTGTTCAGTAGTTCATTATTGCACCTGAGAGCTCTATAACTATGTTAAATGTTAACATAGTTCTCGTCGTCGTGTAAAGGTGTTACAACTATGACATTCTTCAGATCCATCTGGCACTAGAGATATAGATTGGACATGCTGCGTTTGGACGTGCTAATCTTCTCATAGGCTCATAGTTAGATTAGAGATAACCCACTGCTACCGTGGAATGTATTTCCCCTTCTAACAAAGGAAAAATGGCTGACCACGTATCTCTTAACTCTGCTGGATTGGCCGAAGACATCACGCTGATGGATGTAGTAATTTGTTCAAGCGTTACTTTTTATCTTGCGTCCTGTTTATCTTAGGGTGCGAGGTGTTTCTTTGGATATTCACCTCCACTTGAACCCTCATGCAATCTCCATGTTGTCCTGTAATTTAGCAGTATCTCTGGTGGTGTGTGTGTGTGTGTGCGCGTGTGTGTGTGGTTGTGTGTGTGTGTGAGAGTGTGTGCGTGCCATGGATGTTTATCTACAGTAAGGCTTTTAATAAAGGTCTTTGGGGCCCACTTGAAAGAACACTGACTTACAAATACTGACAACAGACTTTACATTTATGGAGATAAGACTCAGACCACTACATAACTCCTCCCTGTGGGGCTTCGGCTTTCTCTCCAGTGGGCTTTCAGAGCAAATGTTCTGTATCGCAATGTGCTAAAAAATAAAATAAACATTTAATTAAAAAACAACTAGAAAATGTATTTAAAAACAAAACACTGGTTTCTGATGTTTTCTGATGTATTAATTAATTAATTAATTAATTTGATAAAAATAATAAATATTATGAAATCATACCGAATGCACACATAAACACACTTCCAGTTCAGATAAACAAGTAATCCACTTTCTACATACAGTACAGACCAAAAGTTTGTCAAAAAACAAAAACAGGAGTAACTTATAATACGTTACAGTATTGTACCACAGTGCAGAGGGAGATCAGCTCTTCAGACACACAAAGAAGTATGTTTTTACAAAACCATGGCAGCTACTGGTTGTTAACAACAAAGGTTAGTTTCCTTTCTAGCACCTACCGTGAATGAACATTAATGTATGGCAAATGTCATTGTTCTGCTTTAGTTTAAAACAATGTCTGTAGTTTTGTTCTATAGTCACTTCACGTACTGTATTGGTCCGTGTCCAAATGTATTTCCGCCCTTTCTCTCTTTCCTGCTTTCTTCCATGCTCTCTCTATCTTTCTCATCAAACGCTGTCAAATATTAGCATGCTATGGGTGCTGCGTGGCAAGTTGCTGCCCTCCTGGTTGGCATGGACCAGTCCCAGCGGCTCGGTTACTGGGGATACTGGCAGCTGTGTTGGTTCTCCTCAGCAATCTATTGAACTAAACAAACGTCCCAGCCAGCACACGTTTTTGGTTTCATTCAGTGTGAATGTTGTGGGCTGCCCAGTGAAAAAGAGAGGAGGAAGTCGTCCATTAAACTGTACTGGCAGTACAACTAATCTTCTTTTACAACTCCTTGACTGTTCCTTGAAAAAATGTTTTCTCATATATCACTCTATTCTTATTCTGCATTCTCTTTGTCATCCAAAACTACGTTTAATTGTAGATCTCTCAGCCCCATATATTATACTGTATATTCTATACTGAATCTTATTCTCACACCCTCTTTTTTATTTCCTTTGTGTATCTTATATTAGCTTATCGATTCTACCCTCTTGTCCAGCCATTTATAGATAATGTGTTCATGCCTGCTCGCACGGTAGGTTCAGAAAGTTGACACCTGCTTTAATATTTGTAGTTCTTTATTGTCCACAAATGTGGCAATGTGCCTTTGGCTTCATAGGTAAGTTTACATGGTAAATACACACAATACAAACAACAGTAGCGAACATGGTTCCGGGTAATACCACATAACTGTATAAGGCTAAATCTCAATGTTCCCTCTAAGCCCTGAAGCCCTGAACCTGCAGACACTTTATTGACGTCACCGCTAAGTTATTGAGTGCAGCAGGCTGCAAGGGCTCGAAAATGTTAGTAATAGGACAGCACAACGCGACATATGATAACGGAAAAACATGTTTAGTGCTGTAACCGCTTGCTTACGTTTACAATTCCTTACAGACTAGACAAGAGGTTTATTCAAATAATCAATGTATTGTCAAAACAGCATCATTAAGCAGACATCCACAGAAATGTTTGATGAATTAGTCAAATCAAAGTGTGCAATTAAAAAGGCTTCAACTTCATCTCCGGGGCGTTCTCGTTAAATCCGTGAGGGCTTATTAGGGCTGTCACAGGTGAAGTGCTTGAGTGTCCTCACACGGTTTTCGTGCCCCCTTACGGTAAGTCTGCATTTTTGCAGACTTTGCCTTAGGGAATTACCCACAGTTAATTTGTTGTGACGTGTTACAGAAGGCCGGTGTGTGCCTACTGGTTTCCAAGCTAACTG